>VUQR01013177.1:11098-21940 GCA_015108515.1 Hemichromis elongatus | reverse complement strand
TACGGCATTCGTTATGTCGCTATGTCTCTTAGCTTTTTTGTCATATGGTAAGTCGCTGGAGAAAGCCGACCCAACTTCGCAGGGTTGTTTTCCATGACGAATTAGCGCTTTCAGTCAGAGATTGAGCGTGCTCCAGTGGGTGGCGCTGCTTCAGCTGATCAAAAAGGTTTGTTGTATTTCCAGACTTTGTGGGAACATGCTTTCGGCACAATTTACAGTGCGCGCTGCTCTGGTTTTTGTCAGACTTCAAATAGCCGAAATACGTCCACACTACTTCTCTGGCGCTTCCTTTCATCAATGTCTCCCACGCTGGAGCCGTCATCTGTGTTCTCTTCGCTAACCCGGTCAGCCAAGCTCTCGGCTGGTTTTTCTCTAGTCGGCACGCTCACTTCCTCCATTACCCGACACGGTCGCTGGCTGCTTCCCAAACAAATACATGTGCCACTTGGCACTTGTGCTGTATGTAATAAGTCACGTGACGTGACGCTGCAGCTGTGATTGGTTCGGCTCTGCACTACTTAATTCGGATTGGCTGTTCTTATGTTTTTTTAAGAGAGGGAGAGAGAGAGAGAGATGAGGTCTATTGTAATAGTTTCATTTCTCTATCGAGAAAAAGTTATTTCGCGATACATATCGTTATCGTCTATCGCCCAGCTCTACGTGGGCCTAATTTATATTGTTTATACCGCCCAGCCCTATTTACCAGCCATAAAACTCCAACAATTTTAAACTCACTTCAAAGGCAGTTTAGGTAAGAGCAGCTAACTGAGGCTAACAACAACTAACAGCATTTAACTGAAGCTACTAGCGACTAACAAAAGCTAGCTTAAGCTAAAAAAAAAAAGGCTAGAAACAGTGTTTACTGGAACTTGTGTGTCATTATCAGCATCACTGGACCAAAGTCAGCTTGTATTGGACTCCTTTCACACAGTAGTATAGCCTCCTGAGTAAACACACCTGGACAGCTGAGGTACACAGCAGACTGACAGCCTACAATCACTAAAGGTCAACCGCAACTAGATTTGTTTGTCCTTCAGCAGCCACCATAGCAAGAATTATGCCCGTAAACTTAAAGGAGAAAGAATGGAGAACTTAAATCACTGCAATCTTCTGACATCAGTGGTGAGATTTCCACACTGAGCCCAAACACTCCTTCTGCTCCACTTTACTCTTCAACTGCTCCCAGTTCTGCTCATGAACCAGTTTTCACCTGGGTTCTGGTGTGAAGAACAGAACCAAGGTTTCCATCACACCTGGAGTGCGGCACAAAGGAGGAGGAGCCTCCAACAACAGGAGGAAACACGAGAGCAGCCAACGAGTCCAACAGCCAAAAAAAACAAAACAAAAAACAAAACAGGGTGAGCCAAACGGTGACCGCACAAACATGAAGTCACGTTTCTCAAAATCCAGTCATGTTTTAAATGTCTCACACATCTGTTACACATCTGACACACACACATGCACGCTGTGCGTTAGCACAACAAAGCTAATAACACCAGTGTTGGCAGCAGCAGGATACCACCCTCACCTTTGGACGGCATCTTCGCTGGCGTGATGGTCACCAACCAAGCTAGCTGCCCGTTATTCACTTGCAGCAGGCTGGTGTCTTGAAACCAGCTCGCTGTCCTAACACATTTCCATAGCATTGATTTGATTGGTAAGCACCAGCAGTTGCACTCAAAAAGAAGATGGTAGTGCTGTGACATCACTTCCTCTGTAGTAAATGAGAGGCGAGAGTGTGATTCCTGACAGTCTAACAGAGGTGTTACAGTTTCTTTAGTGAAGGTTCACCAGTTGTAAACCATCATCAGAGGGACAGGGCGGGGCTAAAATTCAACCAAACTTTAGGGGGGAGGGTTCTAACCGCCATTAAATCAGCGAGCTGGCTACATGGAAGACGCCAAATATACTGCGCCTGGTTAGTCTGCCTCGCCCACCGAGTGCCGCCTCAGGCCGGGGGTTAGCAGCCAATGACAGATGTTTTTACCCAGTGTGACAGTTGATGAAATGAAACATTCATGAGTTTGGCTGAGAGTTAGAGGAGCTTTAGAGACAACACACACTAACAGGAAGTAAAACACAAACGATCTGACTTCCTGCAGACTGCATGCACCTCACACCTGAGGTCACAGCAGTAACACACCTGCAGCGCTGGCTTGTTTCTGGTCCAATAAAACAGACCGATTAACAGGGAAACTATGACCAGACAGACTCGCCTTGACTTTGTGAGCTCTCAGGGTTTCAGGTGAAAGTTACCGGTGCCTGGAGGAGTTTTTCAGTCATTGCTGGGGGAGCAGGTTGTGATTGGCTGGGCCGGCAGTCAGGGGTCAGAGTGCCAATTTAAAGGGACGCTCACCTGTCTGTTTACCTGAGGCTGACTCTTAGGTGTGGTGTAAGCAGGCAGAAGTGCAGAGTGAGGTGAACAGGGACACAGGAGGGTGAACCTGTCTGTCTATAGGCGCAGACACACCTCCTGCCTGTATATGGCTCTCGGGCTGTTGCATAACGCCAGCCTACTTTCTAACCAACTTACAGTAAACAGCAGCCTGGGGGGAGGGGGCTCCCCGATTAACCGCTGGGACTCGGTTACAGAGCCCCCTCGGCCTGCGGGAGACCCCCGACGGGAGCAGAAGGCGCAGTAATCCCGGTGACCTGCGTCTTTTCTGCCCCTCGCAGCCCAACAGGTTGCCCGCTGGCGGAGTGACACGTGTGGCCAAACTTCTGTCCCGCTCCCCCAACCCCCCTCCCCGTCTCCCTCCGCGGTTCAAGCGCGCTCCCCTCCAGGTGACAGCTCGGCAAACTCCCCCCAAACTCTCTCCCGCAGAGTGTCAGCCCCGGAAAAGTTTACACAAGCGGCCACAAGTCCAACTCCGAGCTGCTTCCAGCTAGTTAGCATGCTGCGGAGTGTGTGTGAGTGTAACTGTGTGTGTGTGGTACAAGTTCGAGTAGCAGCAGCAAAACACGGAGAATTCCGATAAAAGTGCTTTGGCTCGATCTAAACGACTCGATTCGGCCTGTGACGGGTGTGGGCTGAGCCCGGGTGGAGTTGTTACCTGTCGGGCCCTCTGCAAAACATCGGCCAGGCCCTCTGACTTCAGCCCCGGCTGGTTCATCGAGGCCTGTCCCTGCACCAGCTCCGCCATCATAGCGCCACTAGCAAGCCGTTAGCTGTTAGCCGGATTAGCTCGCGCTGTTAGCTGTGCTGAAGAAAGAGGTGAGAGGTGTCACTCCAAGAGAAAAACTAGATCCCGAGCTCCCGGAGCTGCACTATGCTCGAACGAAACTCTGATGAAACTCTACTAAAAGAGCCCGCGTGGCCAAACGGACACGATTTGGCTTCAAAACCAGTTCTGCCAAATAATACAGCTTTAGCAAAGATATCAACACAAATGATGCGAAAGCACTCGCAAAATAACACAAACCGCTAAACAACAATAAGAAGGAAACTCAGCATGACCAAAAAGATTCAGACCTTTAAAGACTCCTGGTTTTAATGTTTTAATGTTTGTTGTTCTTATTGCTTGTGTACAGTGTCCGTGAGTGTTTTGAGGCGCTTTCTTAAATAAAATGTATTTTTATTATTGTTATTATTAATATTAATGCTTGATGGTCCTATGTCAGAGCTTTGTGTGAAATAATGTCACAAACCAACTCGGAGACTAACAAAGACCCGCGAAAACCTACAAATGACCCTAAAAAAGCCACAAAGGGTTTGTGTGAAATGTTTTCAGTCCTTAAAAATGTTTTTTGAAGACTTCTAACTGTCGTCTGATATTTATCAGCGATCAATAACATCATTCGGTTTATAATGTGTTTGTTCAGTGCTGCACTTCCTGCTGCTCTCGGTGCACACGTGCTCCGGAGCCGTTTCCGGTCTCTTTAAACTCCGAGCGGAGCGTCGTCGTAATAGACGATCTCTGCACGGCTGCTCAGCTGTTGCCACTTCGCTGCTCTGTTTCCGCTTCCGCGTTGAGTCACGTGTCAGAGCCAGCTCCACAGGTGGAGAGTGGAGTGAAGTTTGAGCTGCGGCAGCAGAAGAAGGAGGGGGAGGGGGGGGGTCTATCAGAGACATCTGAGGTTTTCTGTGTGTGTGCAAACAGACCTCTGACCTTTGACCTGTGGTTAAACTGTTCCACTGCACATAAAGACTTAACTTGACTTCAACTTGTAGTCCACAGTAATAAGGATAAGAAGTAATCGGACTACTCTGCTCTCAATAAACATTTTTTTTGCTATTTAACTGGAGAGCAGAGAGGCATTTAAGGACCAGTCTGATTTGTGCTTTCTGCCCTCAGACCCGCCTCCTGTTGGAGGGTCTGAGGCGATAGGGGCGGGGTTGATGTTGATGAAGTGCCTGCATGATGGTTAGTGCTGACTGCCACCGTGAGACCACATGACGACCCCAGTCCATGTTCATTAGAAATGTCTGTGAGACAAGCTGTTCATGTACAGTTCATGCAGGAGTTTGGTGGACAGTGAACGACAGCAGGTACAGGTGAGAAAGATCCTTTACTGTCCCTCATCAGGGAAATTCAGGTGTACCAGCCAGAAAGTGACAGGTAGATGGAGCATGCAGGTTTACAACATAATAATAATAATAATTATATTGTGGATCAGGTCAGGTGGGTCTCAGGTGGGTCTGGAGGTAGCGTGACCTGGATCCACAGGAGGAGAAGAGTCCACACTTCACGTTTAACACGAAGGCTCAGTGTGACCTGCGGTGACCTCACACACTGGCCGTTCATATGAAGTGATTTATGAGGACCGGGTTGGTGTCCCCGTAATCCCTCTGTCCATTCATCTCATGAGTTTCTGTCTCAGTTTCTGTGTGAGTGGGGGGACAGCAGGTCCTCAGAAGTTAAATCCTTCATTCAGGTAAAGGTTGTGGTCTCCAGTGACTGCAGTGTCCTGTGAAATCATTGTGTACTTTTTATTATGTGTGTGTGTGTGTGTGTGTGTGTAGAGCTCTGCAGAGTGGAAAATGATGGCTTCCGAAGAGGTTAGTGCTGGACATCAACGGGAAACACTAACAGCCTTAAGTGGCATTAAGACCCACACTACAGTGTGTGTGTGTGTGCGTGTGTGTGTTTGTCCTATAGTGGGGGTTCTCTATCATACACATTGGAGCACGTGGAGAGTACAGGGGTTTTAGACGTGACGAGCTGTCCGCCATCCTGGCCGTGATGAGGGGCAGAGGTCACGTCCACTCACTCAGAGCTACTTTACACATGAACCATCTCTACGTTTTACGCCTCGCTGCTCATTTTGGGCTGCACAGTTGGGTGCAGTGATCATTTTCAATCACTTTCCTGTTTCAGATAGACAAAAAAAAAAACAATTACCTGAGGCGAGCATCAGATAAACAGTACAACGGTATCACAATTATAAATAAGCAACAATTGAAAATCACCAGGATGTGTTTCAAAGAACATCTGACCATTTAAAATGTTTATATTTTCATTTAATCTTTCTAGTTTTTCTTTCTCATCCTCTTCATCGCGGCTGGGGGAATGGATTTAATGGATATATTCTGGATATTTAGAATTGAGCTATCTTTGCCATTTCCTGTGTTATTTACTGTAGTCCAGTGTGTGCTTGCTGTTGTCTCGGGTGGATAGGGATTTAGTGTGGGGGACTGCGCGGACACGCGTGGAGTCGCTCGATCTGCGTCTGATTTGTTCTGTTTGTAAATCACGAAGTTAAAAATAAAAAGTTCGCGCAGCAGCTGGTTCGAGTCTTGCTGATGTCAACATCACAGCGCCCACGAAGCAGGCCGATAAAGTAGGATTCACCTCCATGAAAACGTCGCACACTGAAGACACACTTTTATTTTTGTACTTTTTGGAAGCGACGCTCCAGAAACACGAGCTCTGAAACTCCTGCAGCTCCTTACGGTCTCCACGTCCGCAGGAGGCTGCACGGCTGCATGCACTGCTCCTACCTGCATTTGAAAACGTCGCTTCTTGCATTTGTTGCTGTTTGCACACAAGAGTCATCACGTCATTTCTACAAATGCTTCTTTAGCGGCGAAATAAAAGCATCATCTGTGTCTATGAAACATGGAAACAGCCTTTAAGTCCCTGAGCATTCATAAAGGAAAGATCTTTATTGTTATTACGCGTTTCAATAACTTCGGTTTGGCTGCACTTTGGATAAAATAGCACTAAATAAATAGAGAGAAGAAATAAAAATGGAAAGTAATTCTGGATAAAACGGAATTTGAAGCATCAACAGATGATTTCAGTGCGGCCACTAACGCACTGATGTCTGTCGGGAGTTTTCTGTGCCGTGTCTGGAGTCAGCCGCGGCGTGGGGTGGAAACTGGGAGTGTGCTGGTGTCAAACAACCGGTCACGTCGTCGTCTGGCACCAGGAGACAAACCAGGAGCGAAGGCTGTGAAACTCCAAATCCTAGTAACCAATACTTCGTTAAATACACGGAGAGAGCCGTTTCTGCTGCACCGATGACCACAAACATCATCTGGCAGATAAACTTTATTATCATAATTATTATTATTGCGCCAGCGCAAAGCACCGAAGAGCAGCTTCATGAAGCCGAGCAGCACTGATGGAGCAGCGGAACTTTGAGCGGATACGTCAGCATCTTTACGAAGCAGCAGCTCCAGGCTGAAGTCTTTCTCCTCCGGTGTGTGTGCGCCCTGCAGATCCCAGCGGGGGGCGGAGACACGGGCGGAGTGGGGTAGTATTGGAGTGAAATGGTGCGTGAAGTGAAGGTTTCTGCTCTAATCATCTGGATAATTCCTGTTTTTCTTCTTTTCTCCGATATTGAACCGCCCGAGGTCCCCGCAGCGGCGACGGTCCCGCTGTCATGCGTGACATCTGCAAACACGCCGACCTCAGCGGGACGACCTCGGCGGACATTCCGTTGATTGGCTGAGGTTGACTGGCTGAGGTACCGTGGGCCTGAGGCTGGGACACTTCCACAGGTCAGCACACGGCACGGCTGACGGCACGTTTCTCGTGTTAGAAACGGGATTACAGGTGTGAAAGGACTTTGGTGTCAACAGGTGTAGCGTGAACCAGTGTGCAGGCCTCATGATCAGGTGTTTATGGGCGGAAGGATTAAAATACACACTTAAATATTTAAGAAATAATAACAAGTTAAAGCTGATGAGCTGTTTCTGCTCATAACCTGTGGGACGTCAAACGGATCCAGTTATTGTGGAGAAACCAGGCCCGATGTTTTCATTTTATCGCTGCATAAAGAAAGAAACGATCTGAAGCGAAAGATGTTAACAACTAATTAAAGTAATAAATGAAATCCTGAAAATTGTCGCAACATTTTTGCTTAATAAATAAATCCCGTCTGCGAATTTCAGAATAAAAGCTAAAGAAAACGTCATTTGCTTGTTTAAACATTATCTTATATTTTACAATAGATTTCGAAATGTTTCATTATTTGAACACATTTTAATAAAGACAGTTTACCTGCTACAAACAAATAAGTAGATTAACTAAAATAAGTAAACCAGTTAAAGACAAACAGGAAAAAAAACTCATCCCAGAATAATCATGTTTGTTTGTAAACAATCCGTATTTACATGTATCATGTTGATATTTGTAAATAAAAATATCACATTTATTAATCCTGTACATTTCCTGCACATGTGACGGACGGCCACGTGACGTCGAACATTTGAACGCTGGCCTGCGTCTTCCTTTGGATCCCAACGTGGACACGATGTGCACGTCCAGTTCATCTACAGCTGAGAAACGTGCCCACATGCTGAGATGTTTTAAAGATTTGATCATTTTACTCACGTCTGTGATGTTTGTTTGTTCACTTTCACTGATTTACTGACTCAGTGACAAAGTCATTGAAAGTCGCAGCAGTTGTAACATTTTTGTCAGTTCTCACTCACTTTTAAGCTGGATTAAAAAAAACATGGTTGTTTTCTTCAAAGATTCCTTGTATGTTCCATAAAATCTCACTCTTCCCTTCTGCAGAAACCAACGTGTTCACGTAAAAATGGGATGTGGATTTCATCAGTCTCGAGTAACGTTCTTCCTCAGCATCTTGATCCTGTCTTTGTCTCTTTTGGATTTAACAGCTGTCGCGCTTTCTCATAACATTCATCAGATTTTCATTTTAAAGAATTTAAATTAATGAAAATTTTTTTTTCAAAAAATGTCATTAATTGAAAAGAACATTTATGGATCATTTTTACAAGTTTATTGTGAAAAGCTTTGTAAGAGGAAGTGAGTGTGTTTGTGATCATTAGCCTGCTCTGAGAGAAGTTGTGACAGAAAGTACGACAAGTTTGTGCAAGAGCCCAGGAGCCCAGTAGCCCATGAGCCCAAGAGCCCAAGAGCCCAAGAGCCCATGAGCCCAAGAGCCCAAGAGCCCATGAGTCCAGGAGCCCAGTAGCCCATGAGTCCAGGAGCCCATGAGTCCAGGAGCCCAGTAGCCCATGAGTCCAGGAGCCCAGTAGCCCATGAGTCCAGGAGCCCATGAGTCCAGGAGCCCACACTGTCTTGGACATGTCTGCTGATCCCTCTCCACAACCACCACATGTGAACGATAAATTGTCACAGTTCTGGGTCATTTTGAGTTTTTTATGTTTTTGTTTGATTTTGTATTATAGGTTGTATTCCTAACCTCGTCTTTTGTTTTTCTTTTATTATTATTAGTCTATGTTTCAGTTTATTCTGGTTAAGGGTTTAGTTTTTAGGTTTTCTTCTGGTGACCTTGCGTTTAGTGGAAGTTTAGGTGGCGTCGCGTCAGGATTTTGTGCAAGGTCGAGTTCATGTTTGTTCTTGTCATGTAGTCATAGTTTTCACACATCTGCACAGAGTCCTGTTTGCTGTGGTCTTAGTCACTCATCATAGTCACTTCTAGTTTGCTCCAGTTCAGGTTTTAGTTACGGTTAGCCAGCATCCCTGCTTTTTGTCTGCCTGGGTCCACCTCACACTCTCTCCACCCGGCCTGCCCCGCAGACCTTGGCATAAATAGTCCGTCCATGGAGGTCCTGCCAACCACAACACTACACGTTTGGCAGACACCACAAATGTTGCCTGGCGTTACCAAACAGCCCCTCAGTAGTCCAAAGATGTTACTCCGACGTCACTTCAGTCAGTAATTACAGGCCTGTAAGTCTACGGCCGGGATTTTCTAAGGTTGCAATCCTGCAACTGACGCTCACCTTGTTGCTCTGGCTTTTAACCGAAGCGCTCCACTGAGAAGTTCCGTGCAGTCTCACCTCTCTAAGAGTCTCCAGAGGTGTCACTTGATGAGTTTTAAAAACTGTGGATGATTTTCCAGCGTGTGTTTGGTTTTTAACATTTGAAACGGCCTGGCCCCTCCTCCATTGCTTCACTTTACTGATTTTAGCCCAGGAGAATCTATCAGACCAACTAAAGACCACACGAGAACGTTTTGTGCTTTTGGGCAGTCAGCCTTTACTGTGAAAGCTTCAACCAGTGGAATGCCCTGCCTGATCTCATTAAGAACGGCAGCATTTATGTTAATACTGTACACGGTCCCTATTTAAAATAAAATGAGTAATTATCCCACTAACATCTGACCCACACCAGGTGGACCCGGGTCTGAGTTTAGGCTCAGCTGAAGGCCAGCTGTGGTGTCTGCAGTGACTCTGAGTGGATAAAGAGCTCCCACACACTCAGACATGGGAAACCCTGCCGCTTCACCTTACAGCTCTCGTCTCTTGGTTGCCATGGTGATGCATCCTGGAGGAGGAGCCTGGATGCCCTTCCTCCTGCAAACATTAAATATACTTAAAAATCAAATACTTACATAAAAGAGAGAGGGTGGGGGTGTTTACAATGTTTACAACCATCAGTCACATGTTAGAATGGATTCTGAAATGATGCAAAGACTGACGGTCGGGTCAGCGAGCTGCTGTAAGAAGTCAGAAGCTTTTCGTGCTCAGAATGACTCTTTGTTGAAATCATGGAGCAGAGAGCGGGCCCAGGCTCCTGCAGCGGTGGGTTTGGGTCTGCAGAGCTTCTGAAAGGTTTCTGTCCTGATGGGACGGTGAAAGCGAGCACAAGCTGCAGGCACCTCATGCAGCCAACTCATATAATAAAATTCACTAGCTGGGACCACAACCTCTGAAACGATGAGCGGTGAGGGATGAGGACTATGAACTGGTGCTGCGGTTTGGGGACGGCTCCCGGGCCAGGCAGATCCGCGTGTGCTAACGAGAAGTGAGAGCAGCTGGTATTGGAGAAGGGGGCATTTATAGACGGAGGACAGAAGAGGCGAAAAGGAGGTGTGGTCCCGCCCCTGAAATTCAGATGATATCTCCACTATGAATGAAGCATGCACTAACATCATGTTAAACACCAGGCCTGGTTTTAGTACTTGAATTGCAGAAAGTGACTGCCTGAAGTCCCACATGCCTGACTGCATACCTCAAGCCTCTGGTGAGCCATCCAGGGTTAGGGTGTGGTTAACTTCCACTCCTTTTTGAAGAGTTTCACACCTGACTGTAGCCAAAGACCGGTCGCTGGCGAGCTGCTGCATGCTCTGTTCTGTAATCACAGTTCGCTGCTTGGAGCTTTTTTCCCTTGAAACTGTGAAGAAACCAGAAAGAAAGACCCCACACATCCTTTCAACCTCATCAACATGCAGATGTTAAACCAAGCACAGTACAGTATTCACTGGAACACGACACAGACACTATCTCTACTTTTAAGATTAGGCTTCAGACTAAGCTGCTGGGGGATTCCCATGATGCACTGGGTGTTTGTCTTCACTCACTATGTGTTAACAGACCTCTCTGCATTGAATCATACCTGTTATAAATCTCTGTCTCTCTTCCACAGCATGTCTTTATCCTGTCTTCCTTCTCTCACCCCA
>VUQR01013176.1:18026-28515 GCA_015108515.1 Hemichromis elongatus | reverse complement strand
TTTATAAAAAAAAAAAAAAAAAAATTAAAAAAAAAAGAAAAAAAAAAAAAAAAAAAAAAGATTTTAAAGGAAAAAAAAAAAAAAAAAAAAAAAAAAAAAAAAAAAAAAAAAAAAAAAAAAAAAAAAAAAAAAAAAAAAGTTAAAAAAAAAAAAAAAAAACCACCACCAAAAAAAAAAAAAAAAAAAAAAAAAAAAAAAAAAAAAAAAAAAATTAGACTCAATTTCAATGCCACACATTTATTCTTTGGATCTGGAGGAGCTCTGCATGAACCACAGTTTTAAATAATCCTTATTAATCTTATACATGACCTTTGGTGCAGCCAATTAGTCCAGCGTGACTGAAAAAAGACATCTTAGCAGTGTTCTACGTTTAACCTTCTGATAGGCTGCTACATTCAGACAAGATTTTAAACAGCCAATCGGTGGGGCTTGACAGACAAGAACTGTGAGCCTGAGATTAGCACATTAGGGATATCTGCTCTCTTTGATTTGGTCTTTGATAAAGAGTCACTCAGGGATTACTTACACATAACATATGCTGAACTCAGCATCAGTGTAACAACTTGTGACAGCATGAAAACATAATGCGTTTCTAACACAACTTCAGAATGAAGAGTTTTAAAACTTAAAATCTGTTCTTTGTGTTTGAGTTACAGTTAAATAAGTGATTTAGAATGATAAAATTTTAACTTAAAACACTAATTTAGTGATACATTTAAACCTAATGTCTTACCTTCTAAACAAGGTTCTGTTATTAATAAATGAGTACAGTGAGCAATTGTTGAAATTCCCCTCTTTAAATTTTAATCTTTGCGTCTTAAGTGTGGCTGAACCTGATTATTTGAAAAATGAAAAAAGAATTTAATGTGGGCGTTGTCGTGTTCAAATGCTGTATATAAATGTGAAAAGCCAGGGGAACCTACTTCTGCTTGCACTCTGGCGATTGCTGCGTCCATGTCTTTCTGACTGTACTTCAGCACTTCGATGATCGCATCTTCGATGTTTGCTGGTTGCGGGAAAGGAGGGACGAAGCTCTCAAGGATTGGAGTCTAGATGGCATAAGTGGAGATGAATTAAATAAAGTTAGCAGAAATAACAGAGGCGACAAGAAACGACAGGTCCAGTGGAGAGAGTGCAAGAGACTCACCGGTGCTGCTGCATCGTCGAGCAGTCTGAAGTCATCCTTTTGTGGACCATTTGCTGCTTTTTTATCTGCCGTCTGCAGTGTTTCAAGTCTGAATTAAACAGAATAAAATGAAAAGGTTTCCTTTGAAAGCAAAACACAATTGGCCCTAATGTCAAGCAGTGGCAAGAACAGAAACACATCGTACCGTAAAACAGGGGCAGCGGGGGGAGGGGCTTGAATCTGAGCACCCGGGCCTGCAGACTTCTTTGGGCTCTCCCTCAGGAGGGGATCAAATTTTAGGTACAAGGATTGTTTCCTCAGTGCAGACTCCTTGAACTGTTGATGAGAAAATGTAAACACTTAGAACCTTGTGGTTGAGGATTTGGTCATTTAGCAAAGACAAAGAAATCACTTACACTGCTGGACCCAAACTGTTCGAGGTAGTCAATCTGTCCATCAAAGTCACTGGTCATGACTGGAGATAAAGATCGTGGGGTTAGAAGCAGACAGAGCTTTCCTTTACTAAGGATTGAACAAAAGTACGGTTTGGTTCAAACACAGCTGAAGCCAACAATTACTCACACATTGCTCCAGGAACAAACTTGTCATTGAAGTCTAGCATGTCAGCTTGCGCCTTCTGCTCAGGCTGAGAGGGTTCAGGAGATTCAGGAAGATTCTGCACTAGTTGTTTGGCATCAAGGTCAGAGGCAACCTTGTTATCTGCAACCTTTCATTTCATAATAAACACGTTTGTTGAAAACCAAAAACAACCACCACATACACAATATGGTGAGAATTGCATCGAAGTACATTCTTCAAACTTACCTGTACAGGGTTCAGTTCAGCAGCTGGAAAACTCTCTTCAGCACTGAGAAGATGAAAACTTTTAGAGTGAATCGACAGTGAAATATGGCACTACTGGCAAGTGAAGTGTCTACTGCTCATAAAAACTTTTGCTTACCATGCTGGTGGTTCAGCCTCCTTTGTCATAGGGACATCAGTTTGGTTCTGAACCGCGGTTTCCACCGGTTCTGGGCTGGATTTCCTGCTGCACATGGGGGAGTTGTTTATTGCCGTTGTTGTGCCAAAAGGATTGAAGTTTGGGTCGTCAAACTTTTCAAAGTCAAAGGAGTAAGAACTTTTAGGATGTGAAGGATCGGCATCACCATCGCTGACTTCAGGCTTCACTTCAGCTTCTTTTGGTGGTTTGACATCAGACACCTGCTTTGGCTCTTTAGGTCTTACACCAGTTGGCCTTTTACCAAATTTCTTAGGTGGTGGTTTCCGTTTAACTTCAGCACCATCATCAAAATTGAATTCAAGTTTGACAGGCCCTTCCTTGGTGGGGGCTTCCTTGACTGGGTCATCAGCTGGCTGGGATTCATCAGCAGAAGGTTTTGCTGCATCGGCAAATATCGGAGCCACTGCAGCTACAAGCTTCACCTCGCGCTGAACAGGCAACTCTTGGGCCACCTCAAAAACAGATGGTTTGCTATCCTCTGCAGCTGCATCATCATTTGAAGCCTTTCTCCCAAGGACAGGCGAACTTGGAATTTTAGAGCCACCAGTCTGGAAAGGATTGACTGCATCAAGGTTGTCAAAATCAAAGTTATAAGAACCTTTTGCTGGGAGTGGAGCATCTTCTGCAAAACTGCTGGATGACTTGTCTTGATCTGTGCTTGAAGACACAGCACCGAGCTGTTTTTCCTCAGGTGTAGCAGCCCATGAATCCTCTTCCTCAACCGCTAGAACCTTCTTCACTATAACCACACTGCTCTCCGTGGAGCCGATATCTGCAGAAAGATCAGCCAGTGAGTTTTCTACAGAGGCGCTGAATGGAAGGGTTTCGTCTAGTGCCGATTCCATTTTGATAGGCTTCTCCACGATGCTCACTGGTGGTGTGTTTTGAGAATTGCTATGATCTGCGGGGGGGGTTTCAACAGCAGGCCTCATAGGAGAGAGAGCCATCTTGTTAGACCCCTGAAACGGATTGATGTCATCAAGGTTTTCAAAATCCAGCATGTAGCCACCTTTGCTTTGTATCGGCATGTTGTCATCAGGATAAGATGACACTTCTGTAGGGGAAAAGGAAAAAATCAATCAAGGTTTCTGCTAATCTCTCAGCAATGGTGCTTGGGGGTGGGGGTATATAAAAAGCTCATAACTTACAAGTTTCAGAAAAAAAAAAAATTAAATTACCTTCTTTGGGTTGCTCAGTAGCTTCTTGTGGCAGAGTACTGCAAAACATGATAGGTTACCTAAATGCAACACTTATTTCAAAGGGGGCATATGGGTGAATGACATTTATTAACTTACTTTGATTTATCCAAATCCATAAGTTTTGTATGCTCGTCCACACTCGACAAATTGACAGACTTGTTGGGAGACAGAATTCTTTTAGTTACAGGGTCTCTTCTCGGAGTCTGAAAACAAACCTGCACACAAATGTTTTAGTCAGTATTGTAAATGTTAGCTTGATACAATTTAATTTTCTGAGGTAAATTGCCAACAACTGGAATCCTAAATGATTCAAGTTCATTTTACACAAGATGATAATGTGCCCACGGTTTACTTTTCTGTATATAACTATAAAAAGGTTTCTGGCCTGACACCAAGAGAAATATCTCCAGCACTCTAATAAAAATGTGCTTAGCCAGCTTTAAGATTTTTGGGGGCGTTTTATGCCTTTTTAAATGGATAGTTGATTACTTTATTGATATGCCAGCCTAGTGAGGTTAAATTATAGTCAGCTGCCTCCCAAAAGGCCTGTTTTGAGCCTGGAAAAACCTTGTGTCTACAAATGACTTCATTTCTTTTTCTCCATATGGGATTTCTTGTCCGTCTTATTAAAATTCTGTTAACATTGGTTAGAGACTACAAACAGGCTCAGATCAGACTTGATATAGTTGCAAAAGTAAATCCTTTACATCTAAATGGTCAAGAGTGAAAGACAGTCAGTCCATTTATGATTGCCGACTAGCATGAGCTTTCTGCTCAGGGCTACAACGCCTTGTGACCATGCAATGGAATGCGATGTAAGTTTAATTTTATTTATTCTTCTTTTTTTTTTTTTTACCTTTATCCCCTTTGGTACAGCCTTGTTGAGCAGGTTTTCCGTCTGGCGTAGGATGGAGGGCCTTCCAGTTGGCTGATCCAGAGCAAATATGTCGTTAGGCGAGTTGTGCTTTCCTCCTGGGCAGACCCCACGATTTTCATCATTAACATCAACGGAGCTCATCCTGTAAAAACAGAGGAACAAACCGTTACGCGACTGTACTGGGACCTCTAACCCTCACAGCTGAAGGAGGTGTCAGTCTTAAAGCTGCAACCGGTTGATAAGGCACTGTTCTGGTTGTGTTTACTCAGTGTGGGTGAAGAGCAAGAGAGAAACATAATGCAAGATTTATACAAGAACCATGGCACAAATACTGAGCCAGTACTTCTGCTGGTGAAGTTCCTATAACTCATTTTAACATTTCTCTCAATGTGGTTTGGAATAAGGTTGTTTGCTTTTAATCTCACCACTTTCCTATGTTTTGGTTTAAATTCAAACTGATACAGGATGTCTCAGCTTAAGTTTAGTTACTTTGATCAGCTGAATTATATTTATGTTCAAGTATATTCAGTCTTTTTTTTTAAGCAGATCTCTCTTTTAAAAAAAAAAAAAAAGTTTACTAACGCTCTTACATAATCACCTTGATAACTGTTGCGAACTGTATATTTGTGCACCAAATATTTTAGGTAGAATTAGCGCTACAGCAGTTACATGGTTGGCCACCAGATGGCCTTGAAGAGTTTATTTATCTACACTCAAATGGCAGTCAATGTCAACAACTTGGTAACAAAAATACTGCTTTTAGATAATATAGCATTATCAGTTTAAAATAAACACCTAAATATTCATCCGCCAGTTTCGATAAAACCTGGCATATAAATATTTATCTAAGCCCTGGCTTTTAGTCTTTAGACTTAATGCTGTTTAAGCCACGTATTATCTGTAAGGCCCTAGATGAATGAAGCATTATTGGGTTAAACTATATGACTCGCATATTATGGCCAAGCAGCAACACATGATTTCTAGTAGCCACAAAGGTTAGCATGCCTAACTTTACAAACCTGGTTACAAATAGGGGATAGCAAACTAACTTTAAATTACGTCTTAATGGCTATATAAGACAGCAGTTTGCTGGTAGTGAGGGGGTAGATAAATCCCCCACTCTTTCTGATGGATGCCACGAGACCAGTGTTTCATTCAACCGTTACTTATTAGTAAGAGGCCAACAATGCACATTAACCGCAGAGTAAAAGCCTCGGTGTGGTTGGGTTACAAAAGACAGACAACTACTGCCTACTCAGTTGTACCAATTTTTTAAATTAATGCTAATATTACTTTCGACACCCTGTTCACACTAGCACTGATATAGTTAACGTCAACAGTAAAGTAACAGCAGCCAGCAGCTTTGCTAGCTAACCGGTGTTAATGGAAAGTCGAAAAAAATAAAGTATCGACATCATATTTTAAAATACCAAACACTGCTAGAAATAACATACTAAATTGCAATCCCGTGTATCTACCACTTACCTCAATAAAACATATAGTGCTGAGAGAAACTGCGTCTTTCGTCTATACTGTGACGATGAGAAATGAAGTGGTTTTGAAAAACCCTCGCCTTCCCTGGGTGGCAACCGTTTGGATTTTAAAAGTCGTGAAACTCACCAATTAGATCGGGGGAAACGTTCAAAGGGAACGCACTTCCCGGTTAAGCAGCCAATCATGCGAAAGAACGGATGTGACGTATTTAGGTGACTGCGCACCCGAGTCAGATTGATGACAGGAATGGCAGGCTAATGTGCTCAACAACTAAAATGTTACACACTCCTAAAACAAAGAGGGATAGGGATAATTGTATCCTGGAGGGGATTGTGAAAATAACCCATTCAAAAATGTGGGGGAGATTCACAAAGAGTGGACTGCAGCTGGAGTCAGTGCTTCAAGAACCACAACGCACAGACTTATGTTAGATATGGCTTGAAATAAGTTAAAAAAAAATCTGCCAATGGAACAAGTGAAATTTTCTTGTTTCAAGATTCACTGTCTTAAAACAAGTTCATATTTCTTACTGAATTGTTACTCTTTAGCTAAATGTGTCTTATTTTAAGTGTAATGAAATTTTTGGTAAGATTTTGAGTTTTTGCAGTGTACCACGAGAACCACTGTTGTCTTGACTATCCACATCTTCTTGAGCTCAACAAACATAAAGAACAAAATAAATTCCTCAAAAACAAAAAAACAAAACAAACAAACAACCCCCCCCCCCCCCCCCAAACAAATACAGTAACAGTTTTCACTTGTACAGCAGGTGGCGGTATACCCTGTTAATTATTCGGTTCATAAAACCAAGGAAGAAGAAGAAGTAGGGGCAAACTTGCCCGCCAATTTCGAGCGATGTAAACAGTGTCGTCTTTGGCGTCTTTTGGCTGTCTTTGTTAATCGAAATGTTGTGAAGACTGTATTTTACCAGAAAACCGGGAATATTCGGCTGTCCACAATGAATTCCAATGGGAAAGGTAGCGCAACACAAATGCGTGTTTTCGTTGTTCAGCTAACGGGAGTAAAATTAGCTTAAACGCCGCTATGAACCTCGGTGCCAGGCATTTAAGGAAGCTCTACGCATGATACCTGAACGCTGTATTAATAAAGCTGTAGCTCTAAAAACGACTTACAAAGCGCAATCAACATCTAACATTGCCATGATTTTGTTAACAGGGTCTGCTGATTCAACTCACCTTGCTGCCAGGTAATCATACTTTGTCATACCGTATGTTTTTTTTTTAGTTAAAAAACGCTAACGCTTCAAACGGATGAGGATAACGGTAAAATGAAACCAGAGCTGCTTCATACTACGATTGTTACAACCAAAAAGTATAAAAAGTAAAATGTCTCCCTCCTTCTGATCGGAAATTCAGTGACTAAATGTAATGACCAGAGTAAGATATTTGGGTCACATCGTTAGGAATGATCTCTACCAGCGCTGTAATTTGTATGGATTAGCAAACATGCAGACTCTGTTGGTGTAATCTGTTTGTGAAAATAAATTTCTGAACTGTATGAAGCACATTTATGGTGCAGTAAAAGTAAAATAAAAATGATCCAATGTAGTGTAATAATGCATGCAGGCTATTCCTCAAACTTCCCAAATCGACAAGTGTAAGGCAAAAGTTAAAGTTTTGCCTTTAATAGTTAAAGTTAAAACAACCATGTATTAAATTAGCAGCTGCTCTTTTTAACAATGCTTACTATTGCCATTTTAACCTTAATTGTCTTGCTTTATGCCGTATTATTTTCTGGGCTTAAAGCAGTGAGAGCGACTCCATTAAAGTCTTTGTCCGAGTGCGACCTCCGACCCGGTTAACTGGGCTGACCACAGATGGCGATCAGAACCTGTGTCTCTCTGTCACTTCACCAAACACCATCCGTCTGCTTTCAAAACCAGAACCACGAACCTTCACCTATGATCATGTTGCTGATATGGACACCACGCAGGTTTGAGGCACATTATTGATTATTCTGTTATTACAAAAATGCCACTGTTACAGTTAAAATTAAGTGTCTAAATATAACTAGACTAATCTGAGATGTAGCCTTTATGGTTAAAAAAGTAATTGTAACCTTTCTACAGGATGCTGTATTTTCCAGTGTGGCCAAGAATATTATTGAGTCGTGCATGAATGGATATAACGGTACAATATTTGCCTAGTAAGTGATCTTCCTGTTCTTTACTTCATAAAATAAATTTATGGCACAGTGAGCCTTCAGTGTGCTTAATGTGGATTACCCATTTGGTTCCTTATTGGTCTCCTCTTTTGCAGTGGACAAACAGGCTCTGGAAAAACCTTCACCATGCTTGGTGCGGCTTCTGTAAAATCATCTACATTTTAAAATAAATAAGATCGAGCAATCATATAACCTAAAATAATTTTTCTCCCTTCTTCTTCAGGGCCATCTGAGCTGGATAATTTCTCAGATGATCTAAGGGGGGTTATTCCTCGAAGTTTTGAGTACCTGTTTTTCCTCATCAACAGGGAAGTGGAAAGGGTGAGCTGTAACATTTTATTATCTTGAAAGACATAAACCTATTGTCCAAATTTGTTTTTTAAATGAATTTTGCACTTGTTCTCACCTCCTCCTCCCGAACAGTCTCCACAGTCCAAGAGTTTCCTCTGCAAATGTTCATTTATTGAGATATACAATGAACAAATTTATGACCTTCTGGACACTGCCTCAGCCAGCCTATTTCTCAGGGAGAACATTAAGAAAGGTGTGTTTGTTGACGGAGTTGTGGAGAAGTTTGTGAACTCAGCGGCTGAAGCGTACCAGGTATAAAGTCCTAGTTTGTTGTGACTGATAGATGGTTCATATGTTTACTGTCTAACCAATTAGAGTGTATAAAACCTTTATATTCCTGTATATGAATTATCCAGTTTTATAAAAGCAAAAAACAAGCTGTGGGAATGTAGAGAATGTGTGTTTTAAACTGTTTAGGTGCTCTCTATGGGCTGGCGTAATCGACGTGTGGCCTCTACCTCGATGAATCGCGAGTCTTCGAGATCCCACGCAGTGTTCACTATGACTTTGGAGTCCAAAGAGTCCATCAATGAAGTGGTGAATATCAGAATGTCTCAGTTGAACCTGGTTGATCTGGCAGGATCTGAGAGGCAGAAAGACACACGCACAGAGGGCTCGAGATTGAAGGTGAAGGCTTTGTGTCTTAATTCCCTCAGACTATTGGACCGACATTATTTTCTGGTCTCTAAAAGCTGCTGTCTGCTCTGCTTCTCTTGCTCAGGAGGCCAGCAGTATCAATCGCTCCCTCATGTGCCTTGGCCAGGTGATCATGGCACTGGTGGACGTGTCTAATGGAAAGAATCGCCACATCTGTTACAGGGATTCAAAGCTCACGTTTCTGCTCAGGGTATGTGTAGGTGCAAATTCAGGAGGATGTAGCATGGAAATAATAGCAGAGGAATTGCAGACATGCGCCACTGTCAGGCATTATAGTTGCAGTGCTTGATTGTTAGGGTTTCTTTCTCATATTTTAGGTCTTAACTTGCAAATGTGATGTCCTAAGTTGTAGAGTACAGATTGCAGTGAATATAAAAGATTTTAAAATTTCACAGTGTAACTTCTGGGGATTTATATGTGAAATTGAAGATACAGTATTTTATGTTTAGTAATTTTCAGATATAGTGGCATGCAGTTTAACAATTCTGTTGTCACTGTAATTCAGGACTCTCTTGGAGGCAATGCTAAGACTTACATCATAGCCAACGTCCACCCTGGTTCAAAGTGTTTTGGAGAAACATTGTCCACCCTGCACTTTGCCCAGAGAGCAAAGTTGATCAAAAATAAGGTATAAGTCATAAGAGCTAAAGACTTGAATGAATTCACAGAGTGTCATAGTTTCTCACTACAGTTTTTTTATTTTTTCCCATTTAATTACTGTGCCTTGCCAGGCTGTCATCAATGAAGACACACAGGGAAATGTGAAGCAGCTGCAGACTGAGGTGAAGAAGCTGAAGGAGCAGCTTGCACAGGCGCTCACATCTCAGGGAGTAGACTATGGGCTAGCACCAGGAGGACCTGAACTTCACATGGGTAACAATAAATCAAACATATGTCAAAGTTCAGCCCATTAACAACCTATTTAAACCATTTTAGAGTTCAGCATGTCATAAGTGATTTAACAAATGTAATTCTAACCCATCCAGGCCCATCCATCGAAACTCATCATGATGTCTCATATAAAGCAAAGTTTATGTCTGCTGTTCGTCTGTGGAAAAGACAGGATGAGGAAAAAAAGGCAAGATTAAGCTTTTATTTTTTTATTTTACCACTTACCTTATAAACCTACAGTGAAACTTATAGTTAGGTTTGATTATTCTCTTGTTCTCAGATGCTACTCACGAAGGTGGCCCAACTAGAGGAGGCCTGGGCGCAAAAAGACAAGTTTATCCATTCCAGCCGAATGATTGTGAGGTTTCGAGAAGACCACATCTCTCGCCTGGAGAAAAAACTGAAGGCAGGGGAAAACTCACTGTCAAACAAGGACTCTCAGGCTCTGATTGATCAGCTGAAAGAAGAGATTAAGATCTTGAGGGATCAGGTAAAAATGTTAGCCCACTGTTGAAATGAAAGGTTTTGAAACGTTATCTGCATGTCAAAGGATGTCATGTCTTCATGCAACATCATGGCAAAAGCAGAATAGGGTTACACGTGCATTATTAATTTCTCCCTTTCTTCCACACCACACTTTTTTTTTTTTTTTTTTAACACACTTCTGCCTTGCACAAGGTTGAACATCA
>VUQR01013176.1:0-13685 GCA_015108515.1 Hemichromis elongatus | reverse complement strand
GATAAACTTTTCTTTTTTTTTTTTTTTTTTTCCTTTTGTAATTTTAAGACACCCTGCACTCCCGGGAGTTTTAACAGGGACTTGAGCCAGGAGCTGGAGCTGGAGAATAGACGATCTTCTATGATGACCATGGAAATTCTTCTATCAGAGCTGAATGCTGAGAGAGCTGCCAAAAATGAGGAAATCGAACGGCTTAAAGTAAATTTCTTTTTGTGGAAACATAATAATTAGACTGATTTATATCAATTAGGTTTGTTTTTCTAGTTTAGGGTAAGTTCTTTGTGTAGTTTGTTTCTTTTATGTTGACTTGGAGCCTTCAGCTGTAAAAGTTTAAGTTGAGACTATTTTAAAACATTTTTATTTGCATTTTTCAATAAATGTTTGTAAGGAATGCATCATATTTGAATATATACAACATTCATATGCATTATTGCCTTTCTCCCAGACGCAGCTCACTGAGAAAGAGATGGTTCGAATGGAGATCCAGGGTTTGCTTGATACGTTTTACACCAAGCAGAACCAGATGGCCCAGAATGGAAATAATAATGGGTTGAGTATCTTGAAGATTATGCAATCCTCAGGCCACCGATGATAAAATAAAAAAAAAAGAAAGTGTAAATAAAATAAATAATGTTGCCTTGGGCTTTGCATGTGTTTCAGTGAAGAGTTGAATGAAGCCTTCAAACACTCCATTCTTAAAGAGCTAGAAGAGGAGAGAGCAGAGAAGGTTTGCATCTTTTCTTCTGCTTTAAAGTTTTATCATTAATGAAGTTACTGATAATTTACTTCCTGTTTCTCTTGTATTTATTAACAGAGCAAAATGACGCAGAAGCTGTCAGAAACTCAAAAAAAGTAAGAATCTGAATGAATTGGTGTCTTGAGATCAATCTGTTTGCTGTTGCATAATACTTCAAACCTTTTTTATGCTTCAGATTTTACAGCCAGCTCTGTTTTCTTTTTTCCCCTCCTGCGATTAGATTGCAGGCGCAGGAGTCTATGTTGGTTCAGTCTCAGACCTGCATTCAAGAGCTCACCACTGAGCTGAGGAACCGCTGTCTAGAGTTGAGAGAGACGAAACAGCGGGTAGCAGACGAAGAGAAATTAATCCAGGTAAAAATGTTGTGCCCGTTTAGATTCCATGTGCTATGCAAACATTTTAAAGCTGTCTCATTTTACATGTGGAACACAGAGACAACCAATACAGTATTTTTCAGACCAATACCGCCATCAACATTTTTTTTTTTGTTGTTTTAGGGTTTTTTTTCTCTAACATTTGTTATGTGTAATTATTTCTGAGTCCTTAAAGTGCAGTTTAAAAATAATCTTGTCACTATAAATCAGGGATTACTCCTTTAGGCTCTGCCTTACTCTGATCTGATCAGCTGGTTGATTCTGGATCTTCCCTTTGTTATTAAGAGGGAAGTTTAGGGTGTTTCCCCCCCTCTCCTCTTTACTTTTATACATTTTTATTTATTGGCTGTTATAAATGCTCATACTGATATCGGTAAAAAAGCCAATATCAACCAATATATAGGGTCTAGCATATTGCACATTTGTGACTTCTGTGATTAGGTTTTTTTTTGTTTTTTTTTTGCTTTCTTACAGGAGGTTGAGGTTCTCCGTAAACAGAACATTAAGCTGTCAGAGGAGAATGGAAAACTTGTGGGGCACAAGAATCACAAACAGAGGATTGAATATCTCGTTAAGCTTAAAAAGGACAACACAAAACTTCAGGAGGTAACTATGTTCTCCTCTAAGATTAAAGAAGGCTTTTCTGTGGCCAGGTGAATTCTGATAAATCATGACATCAGTCAAATTTGTGCATTTCTTTGTGTTTTCAAGGAAAATGAAAAGCTCAGAACGGAGATTAGCTTAATGCGAGACAACATTGGATGTCCACCACTGGAGATAAACCTCTGATACTTGTTTGAACAGTCAAATTTTTTTTCTTCTCCTTTTTTAAAAAAAATATAAGTTTATTTTTTCATGAATGTGCTGCAATATGTTATTCTACTTCTGTTTTTTGGACTTTGACACTGATCTACAAAACTGTGCTGTGACAAAACCTCTGTTAGTGGAGGAACACCTTTTCTTGGTCCTGGTAGGTTAGGAATATATCACATTGTTCTGTGTTCACATTTTGTCAGTGTTTATGCTTGATGCTGTGTTGTGTGACTGAAGACATGACTTTTGTACATGGCATTGTTTGTTGTAGTATTCTCATTGTACTGGTGGATATCCAATTTCTTTCTTTCTTTTTAGCACAATGAACTTTTTAAAAAGTACTGTAATTAAATTTTTTTCTCTTTTCTTAAGTTTGAATGTCAGATTTTTTATTTATTTATTTTTGTATTTTAGTAGAACTCTTAAGGGGAAATTGTGGGTGGGAATTTCAGGCCTCCACTGTTGTGTCAAAAACTGACTAGAAATGCTCACTACAGTATTTCAGAGCTTAATCCAAATGGTTTCTTTTATCTGGACAACAGCAGGAATCCCCAAATTATCATATTCTATACCTAAGAATGTCAAGGTCCAATCGAATATAAAAAATGTCTCCACCTCCTCAAAACTTTAATCAGAAATATGATTAACAGAGACGATGATGAAGTATCTTTGTTTTGGCTTTACAGATTCATTTTTATCCTCTTTTAATCCTCTTTTTTTTTTTCCTTTCTTTTTAGAGTTTCTCATTTGCTACCTGATAGTTACTGCTCAATTCTACCTGTTTAATCACCAATGACAGAAAATATGGGGCAGAATACCTGTTAACTTAAGTCCTTTAGATTTGTTCTATAAGTTCTGACTAACTCACTAAATTCATGGCCCAATCGTGGGACAGTCAAACCCACACCTTAGACATCACTATGCTAAATATTAAGTTCACAACAGAAAGGCTTACATCTGTATAGGAAATGTGTTTTCCACAAGACAGTGCACATACATAAATCTGATTATGCAGCTGTCAAGTGTGTCTTTAGATATACAACATCCAGGTAAGTAATAAGTGATAGCAATTTCTCAGATTTTCTTTCTTTAATATAGAAATAACTAAAGTTAACTAAAGTGTTTTCATTTGTAAGTTATGTTAAAAACAAACCAAGAGTAGACAAAATTAATAATTTTTAAAAAAAATTAAAAATGAAGCGGGAAAAAACTACAATAATACTATAACTAGTATAGTGTTAACTATAATGGTCTTGGCTACCCAGTGCCTGATGTAGGTGCTGATAACTGTTGTTTATAAAGTTCGCTTAAAAAACAGAGACAGGCAGAATTGCATTTTTTTTTTTCATTCCGACCGCTAGTGGGAGACGGTCTCGCCTGCATCACGTGCTTTATCGTCACTTTACCCGCCATCACAGGGAAAAAATACAATTACTGACGGAAAATGAAGAAAATATTTTCCGCTGAACAAATATCCGACTGGTTCACTTCAGGGACCAGGTTTTCGAACATTAAACTCACAGAAGAAGTGGCTGAGAGGAAGTCAGACGATGAGTCGTCGTCGAAAGAGAGCAGGTATAAAAGAGAGACGACGCTAAGTTAGCTTAAACGGGCTGACGCTAAGCTAACTAGCACACTAGCATTGTCTAGCTCCGCATTTAAGTGTTAGCCGTTTAAATATTTTAGAAAAAAAATACGGTGCGTGGACATTTCAGGATGACTTTCTTAGTTCTGTTGCTAGAATTAGCTGTCCAAAGTTATGCCGTTAAATTGCTTTTAACTTATCAAGTGTTTTAAGTCGTTGGCGGACATAGACATATCTCAGCTTGACAGCAAGGATTGGAAAGTGAAGTTCAAATAAAAAAGTTATCCAAGAAATCACATTGCAGGCATGCTTAAATGTCATCTTTTTTATGTAATGACCAAAATTAACACAATTTCGAAGCTGTATTATTTTCAAAAATCTCGAGCCTGAATATCTTTTCTGTTTTTACACTGCCAAGTGTTCTTTAGGTTTTAGATTTGTCTTTGATCCAACACAGTTAATTTAAATGGCTAAATTACCTCCTCAACATGTCCTGAACTTCTTCTGAGGCCTGGTAATGAACTAATCGTTTGATTCCAGGGTGATATCTAAAACCTGCAGGACACCAGCCTTTAAGGCCCAGAGTTCCCCCACCCTTGACCTAATGTTATAATGGTGGATGTTGTTGATGTCGGTCTGCTAAATAGTCCCAAAGATGGACTACAGAAGTACCCACGTTTTCTTACCATGTTGTTTCATGCAGGTTCTTTATTTTGTGAATGATGTAAAATTACTGGTTAGACTATCAGTGGTGATCCGACTGAGGACTTCACTAATGCAAAATGAATTATAGTAAATCGTAAAATCATTTTGATTATTTTAATGTTTTTTGTATTTTCAAATTACGTTCTGTAGTCAAGGCAAAAACTTGATAATATTTTCTCCCGACAGTATAATGTTAAGCTAAATGGAAAACATACTATTGATCACCATTTACATGATGATCATTGAAGTTGGTTGATTGAGTTTAATGTTAATTGGGTTTTTCTTGCATATAAAAATGTTTGCTGCCTCAAAATGTTTTGGCTAGCAATAACAGGAAAATCGACTGACGTATGTTATGTAAGGTAACATGAAGTCTGCATTAACTGTACATGAGACAGTCATGATTTTACAAATATATTCACTCCAGAAACTGGACATTTTGAGCTAGGAAAAGTCTGTCATTTCCAGCTCTTGATGAGCTACCACAAATTGACGAACTCGATCAGTTTGTCACTCACCCAAGAACTGAAAAAGCATCTGGTGCTTTTACAATAAAATAACTTAAGGTTCTTGACATCTCTGAAATGCATCTCCAACTGTTTGTGTCAGTAATTGAAGATTTCAAATCAGGAGTAACTAAACCATTCAGGCTGTGAAGTAGGGATAAGAATTACTTGGTGCCATTAAACATTTGAGTACACATACCACCTAGGCTAGTGCTATTTCAGATTTTGATAAAGCTATGAAATATCTATATCAAAGACACGTATTGCGATTTGGTCTCCTTGCTGTTGCTTGCAGATAGTTAAAGAGTATGTCCTTTCACAGTGTGGTGCTGTAAGCACCTTTGGGCCTAAGAGGTACTGGATAATAATATGGAAGGTCCCAGTCCCTGTGGGCTGTGAATGAACCAGAGTGCCGCATGACCCGATCCACGTATCCAGAAACCGTCGGGATCTCTTCCCTTGGATGGTCTCCACAGTTGGGGACTGTGGGGGTGACAAACCTCTGCTTCATTTTGTATCGGCTGGTCCAAGCCTCCATTGGTTGGAACTGCACCGGCTGCACCGAGAGGTCATCCTCTTTTTCATATCCCTGTTGGCTCAGGAAGTCCTTCAGTATTTGCTTAAACACAGATGCCAGCTCCCAGGGTCGTATGTTGTTAGTGGCAAGCACCTCACGAAACCTGTGGAAACATGCAACATAACAGTTAATTAAACAGTTTGAATAGGCGTTTTTTTTTTTGCCATTTCTCATTATTTGTTCCTTCTTGTTTCCTTTGCCCCCTGTCCTCTGGTTTCTGACTTGAAAATCAGTCACATTAAGCCATGCTGAAATATGTCTCTGTTCCTAAAATCTCAGTATCTCTAACTGTTTGTCACACCCACAGTCCCTAACTGTGGAGATCATCCAAGGGAAGAGATCCAAATGGTCTCTGGATACGTGGATTGGGTCATGCAGCACTTAGGTTCATTCACACACTCTTATCTGGTTATTCTTCTTTCTGCTGAAGGGGTTGGTGGTAAAGTTTTACCTCTTACACCAGAGGCAATGAAGAAGAGTATCAGTTTAATAACTTGCAGTAGTGCATGAGCCCTAACAGACTCCAGCTGCCCAACCTGTCAGTTATTGAGACCACACCCCAAACTTGGTTATTCAGGTGGTTATAAACAGCCCACTCAGACGTCTTATAAAGGGGGATCTAGCCCTAGATGCTTTATAATTTTGCTAAGTTAGAAATGTTAATGGGAGCCTTTAGGGATTGACTTCCCTTTTGAGCCATACTTAAGTGACAACTACAGGAACTGACAAGGTCTCTTGGTGACAGTACACAGCTACAATATGTAGATGATGGTCTAAAGCTCAAAACAGGACCAGTGTACAACCATGTTAGTCACATAAGATGCAAGAAGAGGAGTTGAGTGTCTAAAAACTAAGAAGTAATACAGGATGAAGGATTTATATCAGCATGGTGTCAGCCTGCTATTGTGAAGTTTCTGTGCTTCACCTAAAATATTGGACCTGTGCACTTTTATCTGTTTTCTCTCACAGTTTCAAAAAAATGACATATCTGGGACAACAGCACAGATTTTTGTAAATGATAAAAGCATAATAACACATCTTATTAAATATGTTTTTCTTGGCTAAGATGGTTATGTAAGCACACAGTAGTGACCTAGTAGAGCGTTTTATGGGGAAAATGTAAGTAGGTCACAGTGCTCAACCATGTCTAACAGCTATTTCTTCTTTTTTTCCATACTGGTTAACAGAGATGAGTGGCAACCCCAGCAGCCTGGCTTCACTTACCCTTACAGGGCGTCCTTCACCTTCACATGTTAACACCCTGTATTGCCTGTGTCTGTGACAGTAACACATAATGGCTTTCTTGGCAGCTTGCCCTAGCTCCCTTTCCCTTTGGGTCTTCTCTGCTTTGCCTGCTGTCAGGCCCTGTTGATGCAGTGGCAGCTAGTCTCTGTTGACAGTTTACTAATGTGAAGACAGAAGAAGGAATAGGTACTACTAAACACCTGGAGAGGACGGTGGCTGCTTGGATAGATGGGATCTGGGCACACAAGAACTCCAGCTGTTGTAGTTCTGATGAGGGGATGAGGGTCCGTAACCTGGGGTACTTCTGAAACCAGTGGAGACCCAGAGCACTGTGAGACAGCCTATGCTCACGCTCCAGTTCTCTCGCCAGCCGCTCGCGCTCTTCCACATGCCACAGGAGCTCTGTGATCAGCATGCGGCTGGGTAACCCCCCCGAGATTTTCAGAGATGGTGTTTCATCCTGAGCCTGCACTCTTGTCTCATGCGACCATTTCATCCAGCTGAACAGAGGCATGGCACTCAGAGCACGCTGTCCTTAAAAACTAAAGACATTAGAATTATTAGTTACATTTAGCATCAAGTCGTGATTTCCACCACACAACAGAATCATAATAACCATCTTAATTACTGGAATAGACGTTGCTTTAGGCACATTTCTATAAAAGTTGCACCTTCAAATAATAGGATGGCACAACAGCAAGTGAAGAACTGCACAAGTCAGGCAGACACTGATGTAAGGCAGGGAAAAGAAAAGTCTTCTTTGAAAACCTTTAGAAAAAAATAATGTTTTTTTTCCTCTTTATAAAAAATGTTGGTGGGCAGGTTTTGGTCTTCCCTTAAAGGAAAATATATTACACTGTGATTAAATAAAAAAAAACAAAACCAAAAAACCCCCAACCTTTTTTGGGATTTAACACGTTCTGATATAAAATAAATTTTTTGCTAATTGAATGGCCCCCAAAACAGGATCTATTACTTTTAAGTAAGATAACTGACTTGCCTTAACAGTGACTCCAGTTATCACCTCCCAAATGTGCATTTCAAGACAAAATTAACTGCAAACCAGAGGAATTTTTCTTGCTAATGAAACTGCATATTTTCTAAAAGTCAAAAATCGGATTGAAATGGGTTTGACTTTTCAGGTTGACTGAGAGTTTAATTAGAATGTTATATTAATTTTATGTGATTAAAATCTAGTCTGTCTGTCTCTTTAACTTTTTAAGAATTCAGAATTTAAGCTTGACATTGAAAAATGATCATCCCATAGCTATTTTGTCCTTTGATCCCTGCCTGATGGCTGCTTTGATTGCAGTCATATGATGTCAAACTTGTTGAAGGCCGATGTCCCAGGTGTGCGTGTTTGGCCCTTTTATTCAAGCTGATAGAGCAGCTTTTCCACCTGGGATTCAGATGGACTTAACTGTCTTTGGGGTCAAAGGTCAGCCATACATAAAACCTTATGTGTTTTTACTTATTCGCTTATTCTAAAGCTCTAAAGCTGCAAAACAGCTTTTCAGATTTGCTTCCTAATCTTAAAAAAATAGCTATCACAATATTATCTGGATGAATAAGAAAGGAAAGAAATGTACTTACTGGTGAAACGGCAACGCTGACTCTTGTGTGAGCCTTTTAGAAATTGGACAAAGAAGAGCTTTTCTCAGAGTAGAGCCTCCAGCGTCTTGTCTCCATGGATCCGTCTGTGCAAACTTAACTCCTCTCACTGTTGACTACGTCCAGCAGCAATCCTACCCTTACTTTGTTGTTGCAAGTGTTTTCGTTTTTGTCTTGTAGTTTTTTGTCTTGTCCTCTCACTGCGCCTGTCATGCAGACTTTTTCCAGGAGAGTTAGTCACACGCACACTGCTAACTGACTAAGAGCTGTCACTTCTCTTCTCCTTTCACTCCACTCTCCTCTGTGCAGTGTGCAGCTTTTGTTGTAGGGTCAGCTGCTTTGTAGCTTGCACGAAACGTGTGCATTGGAGAGAAAGAGAGTGGACGAGAGTGCGTGTGTGCGCACAAGTCGTGGGTGTGCATTTGAGCTTCTAGTACTGTCAGGGTTTTTTGTCTGCTGTTGTTATAAAAATCCTCCCCTCGCTATCAGTGCAGGAGGCACACATGCATATACACACACACACACACACACACACATAACTGGGAATGCTGTGGGCCTGGTCAAGCTAACAGGGAAATTAGAGAGGATGCAAAAACTTAAAGTTCGAAATTGCAATAAAAGTAGGGAAATGGGCAGAGAAGAAATGTGAAACTTTCTTTTGGAAAATGTATATTTAAAAACAAAAAGTAGTCTCACAGATTCTGAAACCTTTTGAAATAACTGATTCATATGAACTACATTATGTTTGGTAATAAAGTTTGAATGGACACATTTTTCATTTTATTGCTATTCTAAAGCTTTTTCTTAAAAAAAAGTCAAAAAAAGAGTTGTTTATAATTTTGATAAATCCTGGCCTATAAATTGCCTGGTCTTTACCAGTACATGTATGTGTCTTTGTGTTATGAGGGATATTGAGGTATAAAGGTACAAACTGAACGAAGCTTAAAGGTTAAAGTCTTTTTGTCCACAACAGCTAATTGTAACTTATATAGTTTTGGTGTAACTGCATTAGATTTGTTTATATATCTCAAATTTGGTTTTCTTGCAGTCCAGCAAAACTTCTTGAGCATGACAGCCCAAAACATTTGAACTCTGATGGAGAGAGGCTGCAAAAACCAGAACCTATAGAGCGTAAGTACTAATTTTGTCATAGCCTTTCTGAGCCTAGGTTGTGCTTCCTTCTATTTTTGGATATACGGAAAGCTTAATTCTTAATCAGTTTAGAACTTTATTTTTCCCATTTACTCCTACTACTTTTCTTTTCACTAGGTTATGCTAATCCTCCTCCACTCACAAGCCACGAGTACCCAAACTTGCCCATAGCCAAAAACAGACAGGAGGTAAGAGATTGACTTAGCTTGATGGTCCTGTAGTGCACTTTCATTATCCCGAGGTTCTGTTTGTCATTTTTACAGAAATATTATTCATGTCCCCAAGACACTTGAGCACTTAAGATTTTGCTGTTTGCTCAAGATGAACACAAAGTTATTTGATGCTGATAGAAAACAGCTAACTTCAAATTTCCCAGTCTATTATTATTTGTTGACTAATACAGAGTTGTGTGTGTGCCTGTGTGTGTTTTAGGAGATAATGCTGCCATTTAAGCTGGACTTTCTTGATGCAGATTATGAAGTCTAAAATTTAGGCCATAAATCAGCTTACCACATCCATCTGCCCAACAATTTCATAACTTTTTTCTCCAAATTTCATTTGTTTGTTTGGGGTTTTTTTTAGGACATGGGTTAGTAGCTAAATTAGCATCCTTTTCTTATCAAATGCCTTTCTTTTTAACTGTGCACGTGTCTGTTTGTGTTTTATATGTGTCTGTCTATTTGCGGTTGTTTCCAGCTGATTTCCCTCATAGAAAACAACTCTGTAGTGCTCATTCGAGGCGCCACAGGCAGTGGCAAGACCACCCAGCTGCCACAGTACATTCTGGACTATTACAATGAGAAAAATGCCTCATGCAACATTGTAGTCACCCAACCACGTAAAATTGGAGCCACCAGTATTGCTCGATGGGTTGCCAACCAGCGGAAGTGTACCCTGGGTAGTCTGGTGGGATATCAGGTTGGTGCAATGTTAGGATAGAATGTGATTTTCTTAAACTCCATACACTGGTCTTCAGTCATGTAGCAGTAGCAGAAAAGCAGTGATACAATGACCCATTTTGATTCAAACTTTAGACAAAGAGGATTCATTATTATCTTTCTCACAACTTCAGAGTGTTTGCATGCATGTGTTAACAAGCTCTTGTATGCTTTGTTGCTAGGATGTCTGACTGTGTTGTGCAGAGCTTTGAAACTGTGTGTCTAATAATAACTGTTGTCTCCTCCGCTTGATGCAGACCTCTGGAGTTAAGGATGATGTCACTGACAGTGGGAGCAATGATAAATAGTCAGTGTTAGTAGGAGAAATAATTCTTAGCTTATGCAACACAAACTGAACATTATGGTATAAGTTCCATTATAACATGTAAAGTGGAGAGAGTTATACCTATATATTTGTTTAGCCGCAAGTTGGCAAAGCAAAAAGTGTAACATGGATACGCAATCGATTTTATTGAGGTTCACTGATGTTTTCTCCACTCAGAACCAAAAATAGTTATGTGGGCATTGCAGACATCAGTATTTAAAACCCTGGAAAAGTGAAAGCCTAAAGCAACGACAGAGGAAGTGTACCTCTGTGGCCTCTGCTGTTCCTTCCTGAGGCAGTAAAAAATAACCTTGTTGTGTTTTTTGGAGCTCAATAACTCTGAATAGTGCTATAATGCAGCAAACCAGTACAAAAACCTTTAAATTCTTTAAAAAAAAATAAAAAATCTAATTGCAGATGCTATAAAAAGATTATCTGCAAGTTGCTGTTTGTAGATGACAGGATTTTTCTTTTCAAGTTCTATCAGTTTGTACAGAGGAAAGAAGACATTCTCCTTTTCTGCCCCATTTTCATAAAATACATTACAGAAGCATTTGAGGCTCTCTAAATTGATTTTACTTGCAGACTTCAAAAGACATAAAATGTTTTTGTGAAATAATCACGGGGAACTTACAAAAATTTAGCTATGTTTTTTTTTTTATTGTTGTAATTTTGATGTTTGTCTGGAACAGTTCTCTCTTGTAAATTAGGCATTGAGTCTCAATGGAACTACCTGTATAAATAAAGGTTAAATAAATAAATAAACCTACGAAGAAAAAAATAAACAGAAAACACAAAAACTAGAACAAATGGATGCCTTCTATAGATAGATTTTAGACCCTGTCGTGAAGATGCTTTTATAGACTTTTCCAGTTAGCAAAGAACAAATCCACTAAGTCCCCTGTAGATTTAGGTAAATACTAACATGTATTTATTTGACAAGTTTTTGAATGCAACTCTTTATATTTGTTCAGGTTGGCCTGGAGAAGATGGCAACTGAGCATACCCGACTAATCTACATGACTACAGGAGTGCTGCTGCAAAAACTGGTTCAGGCCAAGTGCCTCACTGAATTCTCCCACATTGTTGTAGATGAGGTGCATGAACCACATGTATAATTTTTCATGTTTATATATGTTTCTCTGTTAGTGCCAAAAAATGTGAATCTGTGTTTATTCAGTCTTATTTAGTTATTTTAGGGGAAGTACAAATATCAAATCTAATGACAGGTGAAACAGTAAAAAAATACCTTGGTCCATGCAGTTGATTGCATTGGACACTTGTGGTATTAGGAAAAAAAGGTTACTGTAAATATACTGCAAATATCAAGTAAATATCAAGTTGTTCATAGTGCCACAACATTTCTATCCTGATGAGAGAGTAGATTCTTTCAGGATGATAATGCCTCCCATCCATAGGGCACAAGGGGTCACTGAATGATAAGTATGAAACTGATTTGGCCTCACAGCTGCCAAATCTAGACCCAGTTGAACATTGTGTGATTTCTAAAAATGATCAGTCTTGAAGAATAAATGCCAGTGTTCAGCTCTTTTAGCAATTGTTCTCTGTTTCTTTAATTTCTCATCCCATTATAGTATTTTAATCAAAAGTTATATCTAGTTTTCTGCCACAAAAGGTACTGTTGTAAGCTTACCGGTAAGCTTAATTTAATCGTATTATTTAATGATGATTTTTGAACGTTCAAAATATAACCTTTTAACAACTCTGCCTTTGTCCAAGGTTCATGAGCGCACATCAGAAATGGACTTTCTTCTGCTCGTTTTGAGAAAGCTCCTCTGTTCCAACTCTTACCACGTCAAGGTAACTGTTAGGTCAGACTAAAAAAATTTCCTTTGTCTTTCTCATGCTTAGTCACTTGTACTCTCACTCAAGAACCTGTCTTTTTTTTTTCTTTTTTTTTTTAGATAATCCTTATGTCAGCCACCATTAACTGCAAACAGTTTGCTGACTACTTTGCCACTCCTATTCGTGGCAAAATGAACCCAGCCTATGTATTTGAAGTGGAAGGGGCATCCTACGCCATTGAAGATTTTTACCTGGATGACCTCCACCACCTGTCTCCATACAGGGTAGATAATTCAGAGAGTAAATGGTTGCTGATGGTACAGTTCTCTGCTTTGAAGCCAAATCCTTTGTATCTGAATTTTGGGTCTGTTTTAGACTGAATCATCACATCTAGACGACCCGCACATCTCACAAGATATGTACGATCTTGCCATCAGACTCATCCAGAGCTTTGATGAAATGGAGGGCAAAGATTCCAGGTGAGGTCATAGTATTGTAACTTTTAGAACCGCTTGAACATGTAAATAGGAAAGGATGTCATTGTTTGTTTGTTAATTGGTTATGTATACATGTATTTATGCATGAGCAGCAAGGCTGAGAAAGAGGGGGGCAGGACTTCGTCGGAGAGAGGAAGTGTTTTGGTTTTCCTCCCTGGTATATACGAGATAAGGCACATGCAGGAGGCCTTGACCAAGATGGTTCACAAAAGGTGAGAAATTGCATTTACCTGCTGAGAATTCTACACATGATCTGAGTTGGACACATTTAAAGTGGCAATAGACGGATGGGTGTTGGGGTTAACTGATAAAGGTTGTCATTATTCTGCTTAGAGGTGTAAAGCTTGGTTGAAATGCAGAATCAAAGACATCCTGTTGTCTATCCCTCTCATAGTCTGTGGGAAAGAGTACAGTGTGAAATTCATGTGAAGGTCTTGGTGTGAGTGACTTGTCTTTACGGCCCACCTGGGGGGCTGACCATCACCCTTCCTGGTTTCCTCATGGCTGCGTGCAGCGGGACTAGGGGAGGGTCTGTGCTGACGGACGTGGGTTACCGACCTGGCGGCCTGGCTGCCCTTGGGTAGGTCCGGGACTAGCGTGGGGTTCTGGGGGTGCTCCGCCGCCGGGTGGAGCCCTGGCTGGGCCTTGGGGCTTGGGTCCTGGTAGGTGTGTCGCCGGGGCTGTGGGCGGGTGGGTATGTGGGGGCCTGGCCCTGGCGCGGGGTGCCACCGGTGCACCGAGTCTCCTGGGGGGGCTCTCCGACCGGTAGGGGGGGTTATTACACCTCGCAGGGG
>VUQR01013175.1:32908-61061 GCA_015108515.1 Hemichromis elongatus | reverse complement strand
AGGGGATTAATTAGAAATGTAGTGTAGCTGAACCATGAGCGACTGAGCACGCTGCTGCAGTCTAGTTTACATCAGTACTGAGGAAATCATTTCCCAGTAATTCTCTCAGGCAGTTTGAGTGAGAGGCATATTCATGCACATTTACCAACTTAAAAAGTATTTTGTGCCATAAATTGATCTATACTTTATGAGAAATAAGTCTTAACATGTAGACATTATCATGACACACAATTTCTAAATTGAGCAACTATCAAAAATATTCAAATCAAAAGACATACACTAACTCCCTCCCTCTCTCTCTCTCTCTCTCTCTCTCTCTCTCTCTCTCTCTCTCTCTCTCACACACACACACACGCACTCGCATACAGATATTTTCATTTTAAAGGAGTGTGTTTTGGTGTGTGCGAGGGCACACGTGTGTTAAAAAGACAGCAAAGTGAAGGTGTGAAGATGGCCTGTGTTTAGTGTCCAGACCTGGCAGATTGTGACCTTATCAATGTGAAACTCTTAAGATAAATTATTCATAGCACCTGTTTGATGTCTCCGGCCAAAGAATGACAAAGGTGTGTGATTTAAAATGCATCTCAAAGCCATGAATATTAGCTACTGCACTACCTGTCTCTCTCTCTCTCCATCTCTCTCTCTCTCTCTTTTTTAACAGCTGAATAAAAGAAAAAGAGGGAGGAAGGCTGCATTTTAAACAACAACAAGAAAAAGAACAATTTGTTTCCCTAACAGGGGCACAGAAGTGTCTTAAGTGCAGTCCCATTTAGTGAATTGCTGCATCGCTTTATTTGTAGATGAATTAATAATAATAATAATAAAAAAAATTCTCAAACATAACTAAGTTCCGCCGTTTTCAGTATGCAAGGCGTAGCTGCCATCAGCCAGTTGTTTTAATTTCATATGACTCACAGGTGTCTGGTGTTTATGTGGGTCACTGAAGCGGGCCACACACACTGTCATTTCCTGGTATGTCCTCACTTTAATTTGAAACTTGGAGGCGAGAGTTTGTTTGAGTGATTCCGTGTGGTTAACCTCGCCCTTTGTAACTACGTTTGTGTTGTTTGTCACCTCACAGGCAAAGAGGAACACGGTGGCCTGCCGCTTGGACACACAGCGGGACGTGTTGGTGTGGTGAAGGGCTGACACTCGGATGAGATGTAATTTATGGCGAGTGTTGTGTGGTCATAGGACAGTGACAGTGACACGTCTGCTTAGAAGCATGAGCATTGCGACCACTTGCCATGAAGAGCGGTGAATATAACATAAAAGGTGAATTGATCATCGCTTTGATTTTAAGGAGCTGCTCTCTTTAAAATCCATTGCCCAGTCCGGATTTGTTCTGTTTCATTATGTACAGGAGTGTGTGTTTATCGAGCACACTCCAAGCTTTTCTACTCAGAAATGAATCCAAGCATCCTGGAACTCAAATTCTTCTTCATAGCTTTGTTTTGGAAAAAGACTTTGGTATGCTTTTGGGAAACTGGCAGCTAATCTTTTCATAGCTAGGGGTCAACATAACACTAAGTATTAATAAAACAAATAAGACTGGGATGGATATTAATGATGATATATACAGATGTAGTGTGCATGAGCTTGAATTATGTGTGAGAGCCTGCAGAAGGAGAGACACTCTCACACATTTGTGTGTTTACTTCTCTGTGTGTGTGTGCGTGCGTGAGACAGCCGAGCCAGTTTCCCTCAGATGTTGCCTTTAACCTTTAACCCCAGAGTTGAGGTCAAGCCCTGACAAATGAGATGGTCGAGTTCTGGCCAGATCTGCAAACATTCCACAACAATCTTCTGTCCTCCTCTTCTCCTCTCCTCATATCCGTCATTCCTCACCCCTTCACTCCTCTCAGTGTGTCTCTTCTATGGCTTTGAGAGCAAGTCAAAGAATGTTCTCACTGCACACAAACATGTTTTATTGTATTTGCTGTGGGAATCTTAAAGCACACACACCCTTCAAATTAAGAATTACAGCACTGGTTAAATTTAATACCTCTGACATCTGCCGTGTTTACAGAGGGAAGGAAAACAAAAGAGTATGATCTGAGAGGAGAAGCTGCGGTAAAGATTTGGATATTACAACTGTGTACTTTGAAAGCACACTGTGTGTGTTTGGAAAGCCTGTCAGTGATGTCAAGGATGAGAAATGTTGCAGTGTGGTTTTTTACACACGCTGCTGGCTCTAGCATTTCCGGCAACATTTCTCACACTGCCTCCCTCACACCATCCGCTCTGCTGCAATATCCCCACATTTTTCCATCCTTTCGATTTTTCCCCTCCCCTCCACTCCTCGCTTTCTATCCCTTTACTCCCTTTACCCTTCCTCTTTGCTGCCCCACCCACTTCTAATCTCAACCTCTCCCTTCCTTCTGCCTTCACCCTCCACATTCACTCCCCCCCTCCCTCCTTTTATTCCTCCGCCCACAATATTTTTTCAGATTTTTTTCTAACATGCCGTTCCTCAGAATGCTACCACCTGTGTCTTGAGGAAGAAACGAGGGAACCACCCGCATTCCTTTTACCAAGAGCTGGTAAAGGTAAGTGGAGCCCCCTATTAAAATGACACCAAATAAAAGTGTTGTTGTAGTGTTTCTGCATAAACTGTCATTTTTTTTTAACGCAATGAACCTCACCACCCTTCATCAGCTACAAAAGTCCCTGTTATAGGAACACACACACAGTCACCATCGATGACTGTGCAACCACAGTTGTTGCAAAGGAGCCTCGAGACCAACAAAGCTGGCTGGGACGGTAGCGCCGAATGGATCACGCTCTTGAATTTGATTTCATAATGATGTAAGATTACTAAGAGGCAATGCAACACAGCAAAGATCTTAATAAAAAACACATCAATCTTGATATGTGTGTATGTGTGTGTTTTTCCACTCTTCGCTCTCACTTGAATTGTGGTACCATTTGACGGCGAGTGTTACAAGATTCAACAGACTGTGCAGCTGCTTCACGTGGATCTTGGCCTGGACAAAGCTGTCTCCTCACAGGGAAGATGATCACATGTTTCAATCACACAGATAGATCGACGCTCCGAGTGGCTCTGTGCTGGGGCATCACCACAGCAAATCTCAGCACATGTATGGCACACAGTGCTTTGAATAGTGAGATAGTGGGCTATGTTTTAATGTAGTTATACCATCACAGACAAAAAATTAGTGAGCTTATTGCATATTATTCATTAGGATCCTCAATTCCTTAAGAACAAAGTGAAATCCCTGCAAACCTCAAGTTACTGACATTTTTCTTTCCTTTCTTTGACATCCTAGTTATGTCCACACATTACTGACCAGTTGGTTGCCTGTATTTTCAGTGCAAAGCAAATTATAAAGCTTTTCAGATGAATTTCAGCATCAGCCATTAGCCCTGTGGGACTGAAATAGCCATCAATTGATGTAAAAAAAGGGAAAAATATGTGTATAATCACAACCGTGCCTGTGTTCATGGTGTAGTTTAGCTGATTGTGTTTACGTCCCTTTTCTCCTCCTACTACTATGTATGTCCACAGGCAGCTCAAGGATGTAAAGGCAGGGCTCAGAGCCACTCAATTCCCTGCCACCACCCACCGTTACCACAGTGTTACTGAAGCATGGATGTCTGCCCCTGTCCCCCAGGGGTTTGGTTGCCCCCCCGCCCCCATCCCGCCCATCTCCCCCCACCTTTTCTCAACCAACATGCACCCACCCATCCGCCAAGCTCTCCTCCTCCCTGACTTGCTCCCTGATTCAGCGTGTAAAAGCGCCCCCTGAATGATGGATTACGGTGTCACTGCAGCCTGCGAAGGATTAATTTGTTTCATTGATTTCTCTTTAGGCAGAATGCCAGCGTCTGCCGCTTCCCACCTTTTCCCCAAGACTCGCAGCTGTAATAGACGGTAATGGCCTAAGACAAATCAGCCCGTTTCTTGTAAAAATAGCACCAAATAACCCTCGCCACCTTACACCGTGCACTCAACTCACAACCCCATCAGGGGGTGGCCGTGGAGATGGTGGCGGGGCATCATGGGGGTGTTTGATTCATCCTCCGTCTCTATCATGCTATCTGGCTTCCATACCGCTATACCTCCTTATCCGGCGCTGCATGTGAGGAGAGCATCCAGTCGCCCTAACAAAGCCATAAGTCTGCCGTACTTACAGCTTCCTCTCAGGCCTCACAATGGACGGGTAATGACAGCACTGTCTGGAGGGGGCTGTGGGAGTTGGGCCATTCTCTCCAGTAATGGAGACTGTTACAGCCATTCTCTGCACACCTGCAGGAACAGCTAACTGTTAACCACTGTGATCTATGGCAAGGCCTTAACGCACTAGGCTAAGGTTGAAGGGCTGTAGTGACACCAGTGAATTAGTGCATGTCACCACAACATATCTTTTTTGTTTTTCCTGTCTTTGCTGTGGTACATGAAGTCATTCTATTGGACACTGAGAGCTATGGAAAATCATTGGAGTTATTCACAAACATATCTGCACCAATGAATCAGTTTTGGTACAGCTCTCAGCACAGCAAACTGACTATCTAGCATTTCTGACATTCACTGATTTAACACAGACATAAGATGCTGCCACATCTTTACTACTCTGTCACTGCTTTGAACGATGGGAAACCCAAACTGCCTGTAACATTAAGCGCACCACTACAGGCTGACTGTTCTCGAATGCTTTCCAGTCCCACCGAGATTTATGAGCAAACCCACATCCATTAATCCATTGTTGATTTGCTGTGGCTGCCCCGCAGGGCTTTTGGGATCAGATATCATACAGTACTGAAACTCACCCCGTTGTGCAGAAGCAGAGACACCCTCACTGGTGCTAAAAATGTTGCAGAATGATTTAGGAAATGAAGTCTTCCTCAGTGCTTAAATTCATTGCACATTTCAAATGCCTGCATCTTCAGAACCTGAAAGATATGCACTGACGGAAACAATGCCTCTTACATTAAAAATGACAACATAAAAGTGAGTGACAACCCATATAGGCCTCAGTATCAGTGAATTAGAGCGACTCCACAATGTGATAATGACCCAGGCTGCAGGGAAATCTCATCAGCTCTTTGCAATCAATTTAACAGTGTTTGCAAAGCCACAAGCTGAGGCTTGTGCTTGGGGACGAAGCACTGGTCACCTGGTGTTCCACTAGATTCCCCCGCTAAGCTGGCCTCTCCTGGGTAAACCTCCACAAAGCCCCCTCATGTCTGACACCACCAGGTCCTTCAAATACTCCTCTCAGACAGAGGATTAGGTAATCTCACCATGATACTGTCTTTTTCTCTATTTCTATGATTTTTTTTCTCTCTTTTTGACACACTTTCACTATCCCTCTATTCTCATACATTACATTGTCCTTACCTTTCTGTCTGTCTCCTTCTGTGGCCTGTTGAAGAGCTTGTTCTACTCATGGCACATCTATCCTCGGGGGTCCTTACCTTATTAAGTGCCTCCAGAAAAGGTTAGTTGGCAGGTAATTGTCCAGTTGTGGCTAGGCTTATTTTAATTGTAGGTGCTTAAGTGCAAGTTACACTTCAATTGATAGAGAGTTTTGCGTCAAGTAATGGTAGACAAGAGCATGATATGAGGAAAAGATTTAGCATTTTAAAGTGCCTGTGACATTTTTCCTATGGATACTTGTACATTGAGCTTTGGAATCGGGACATAAAAATATTTATTCAAATCTATTATTTGATATGAATATTTTATATATATATTTTGTTTCCAAAAAAATCTTTCACTAAGGATCAAGATTTTAATTTAAATTTTATTAGAACTAACCCTTATTGAAATGCAATGCTGACCTCACAGTGCAAAAATTCAAAAGACCAGGTCTTCAGCTGTTCTAAATCTATACTATTAGCCATGTGATCATACATATATCCATGTCGATAGGAAGCTTTAGGGGGGTTAGTGTTTGCGTTGCCCCAGTCAAAGGTCATGACTGACCAATAAAATATTTCTAAAGCACCATCAATAACTCAGACATGTAGACTAATACAGTATGAGACTGTGAGAAGGCGGAGGAAACCTGCTGTGCTTGCTTCAAGCAGAATGGATGGACCAAAGGCCAAAAGGTTACTGGACAGACTTATGCTTGGTGCCCCCGCACCCCCTCATATGTGCATTTGATAGCGACAGGGGCAATTATAAAGGTATACTTCAGTAGGTCAAATGGGAGAGGGCAAAGTGCAGAACCTTAAAAGCACTGGCTGGAGTCAAAGGTTATGATGCACACAGGGCATCACGGAGTGTGCCGGATAGGCATAATGGAATCAAAGCAATAAAGACACATTCTCTTCATTTATGTGATATTTTCACTGATAGAAAAGTAGGCAACTAAGAATCACTTGTGATCAGACTCTCAAACTAAAGCATTAAATGTTGTTCGGATTTCTCTCTGCGGTGTGTGCACTCATATACTGTATGCATTCTGTGGAACCATCAGACTGAATGGCTATTAAATATGAATAGTCCAAGGTCATGGAAGGTCGTGGCACACATTTAGCATGAGTGACCAATGCCAAATTTAAAGGTCAAAGTGGAATTGCTTGAGTCGGAGCAACACGACGTTTGCTCATCCACATTTATGAATCCCATTGGTAGTGATTTATGGAGGGAGATAAATGTATGGACGGGAAGAAAACACTCTCTTTCTCCTACCCTGTCAGACTCAGTAAATACACTACTCAGTCATATCAATCACCATTTCACAGTGAATCGCCACTGTATGCTTCCTGCTCGGATTAAAAACTGTCTTTGTCTTGTCTTGCCTCCTCCCTCCAGCTCTGGGGAACACACTGGAGGTATTGTTGCTATTCCACAAGACTATATATTAGCATTTCAGACAGCTGTGGTACAAAAGTAGTGTTCAAAGTGAGTGGTGTGCTTTAGTTTTGTACCATTTCCGTTGGTAGATTTGATGCTGTATCAACCATGCACAATAGAAGTCCTCGGATAAAGCCAAAAACACTCTAATCTGCTTTTTAAAATTTTTATTTTTTATTTTTAATGATTTTCAACCACGATATATTTCTAAACCCCTTTAGAAATAAACTAGCCAAGCTTTTTTTCTTTTTCATAGCCTGTCTTTCATGTGTTTTGCTTAGTTTCATTAAGATTCCAGGTAATTTAAAATTGCTCATGTTGTAGTAGGTCACATGCTTACCCAGCCAATCATTGGTAATTAGGAGCAGTTTTCACTCCTCTGTCCTCTTCTACATCGAGGCTATTCTGCATTTTGCAGCAGCAGCCTTGCTTTGACTGGGCCAGCAATTAACTCAATATCCTAGCTTTTAGAGTTTTGTAGGCCTTTTGAACTGAACATGTTCCCCGTGTATCTTTGGCTCTTTAAATGTGAAAACCAGCCCGGCAATGGTGCACCACAGCCTTTTGCGAAGTGCCCCCAAGTGATTCAGAATCTGGCCAGAGAAAAATTCGAAAAGAAAACATGCTTTTGAACTGCCGGCCAAAGCGGAAACATGGTCTAGTAAGCTGCTTTTTAACCTGGACCATAAAGATCTATTTTCCTTTCCACCAATGGTAATAAATTTGGTCTTTTCCCTTATTACACATATTATAATTTTCCACGGGAAGATCAAAGGGTCATCATGCACGACACCAGTGCATATTACTTGACACTTTATATTTAGTTCTCCATTAGAGTACCGTTCAGGTTTTTTACAGGTTCAGCGTGGCAAAAATACTTTTAATAACGGTAAACATTTTAGCAAACCAATTACTTTTCTCGGAAAAAAAATCACACAAAAAAAATTCCTTGTGTCGACTTACAGGTCAACCCCGAGGATCACATTGTTACCATTTAAATACCAGCATTTTCATTCTCCTACACTCCAGCGTTTACGCCAGCCCTCCTTCCCTGTGAGAACAACATTTCCAAAGGCCGTTTATATACAGGACAAGTCCTGTGCGATCTGTCACATTCATCTCTATTTCACATTCACCATGGGGCATTTGAACCACATCAGAATCTATTAACGCCATGCAGATCCAGCCCCTGCTGACAACACAAATCATGATAAGATGGAGCAGTGACTCTATAAACACCCTTGCTTATATATCACATCATATGAGCTGGACTGGAAGGCAGATCTCACTTGTCGTCTCTGTGTGATCGTCTATTCATGCGGTTGGACTAAAGATATGAATATCATTACATCACTATCTTAAACTTATGTCACCCAACCTCAATCAAACAATGGATATAAACCGCCCTGCGTGTGTTTATCTGTGAGAGCATCCGTCACTCTGCAGTCAGATTTCCAGCTCAGCTGCTTGTGAGGACAGATTTACGCTGTAATGCATCAAATCAACAGACCTTTACAGTAAAATATGACTTTATCAATAGGCCTGATCAATAGTGCATGCGAGATGCTGTGTAATTATTACAGAGGTCTGTATCAATAAAGCTGTCATGCATGAACTCCTGCTAAAGGCTACTGAGCTGGGAGTCACAGACTGTCAAAGAAAGGTTTGAGTCGTGGCCCTGACACGTTTTGATTGCTATACGTAAGGTCATGTTGTTGATGTAATATAAACTGTGAGTACACGGTTGGCTGAGATCAAATTCAGGGTGGGAAAGTTTAACCGTGATATTAAACTACCGCATAGCAACTTGTCTAGAACTAAATTTAAATAGTGTTTTATTTAACAATTAATAGTGCCAGGCCTATTTAAAAACAGTCATTGTGAGCGAGTGTCTTTGCATCTCTGCCGACAGTAGAGATTATAAATGATAGAGACGAGGATGACTGTCTTTACTGGAGTGAGGATCATTTGTCCTGAAGCAAGGCAATCTAAAAGTTGAAGAAAGACTGTCAAAAAGAGCTTTGTATTACACTGTGGTGGAAGCACTCTGCATTAACACACACTCACACACACACATTCGTACAGTACACCACAGAGACAGAGCGTGAGGCAGGGACCAATGAGGCAGTTTATATCGGGATTTTGTTTCACAGCCATGGCCTCCTGGGAGAGAGGGGTCTGCCAATAACACTTAAGAGACAGAGCAGGAAAAGTAAGTGCTTTTATTACAGCTCATCACTCATGTAATTTCTGGCAGCATTTGTGATTACAGATCAAGTGATTGACTAACTACACATTCGGCGGCTGAGTTATGAACCGGGTGCCTACCATTCCAGCCCCAGCAGATTCTCAGTGTCAGCTGTAACTCATCTTCTCCCAGGGTGCTAAATCAAAGAGCACACCGCAGCTGGAAGAGTTAAATAATAACTTGAGCTTTATTGTAAATCTGCCAAAAATTAAACCTGTACGGACGTCATCTCGGCCCTGATGTTGTACTGCGTGGGGTGAAGAGGCTGGATGGAGGGGATCAATAGAGGCCCTGATGGAGGTATTGATGGATGACAGGTGAAGTGGGTGTGTACGTGTGCGTGCGCGTGCATGCGTGTGTATAAGGGGTGGGATTGAATCACCCTGGGGTTAGGTAGAGAGCACCGGTCAGGGTGTTTAATCGACAGGTCTCACCTTGAATCGATTGGCAGGAGTCTCGCAGGGCAAAGACGTGATACACACACAATCAGCACTTACTCACACCAAAACAAACCGTAGGGAGTGGAGGAGAGACGTGGGCGGATGTCTCAATGCCATCAGTGCTGCAAGCCTACGAGTAGTTGCTGGGCTTGTTACTTGGAAACAAATTTAAGACTCAATTTAAAAAAACTCCTTAAATTTTATTTGTCAGTCTCGAACATCACTATTCCTTTGGATACCTTTGCGTGGGTGCACCAACTTTACAGTGGTATAGTAAATGTAGTAAGTATCTTTCAAATAAATAATCAACTTTGTATGTATTTGTCTAATTTTCCAGTAGAAAGCCAAACACTATACAATTTCTTGCTACAACATAAATAACAACTTAAAATAACTGAACATCACTAACAAGAAAAAATGCCAACTTGTTACATGACAGACAAAAAGGTAGGTGTTTTTAAAGCTAAGCATTGAGATAAAGAGCCAGTTTGCATACCAAACTAATAAAGCACATACTGGGAGACATGCAACATGACAACAAAGACAAAGAGCAAGCCACACTCAAAGCAAGCTTTGTTATTTTATTTTGAAAAAAACCCTCATATTATCTGTGCAACAAATCAATTTCCTCACACTAAAAAGAGCCACACTAGCATACACATGTGACTCATACCGAAGAGACGGACAGCCATGAAAATGCCTCACCGTGAAAATGTCTTACAAGAGGCCAAGATCTGAGAAGGCGTTATGTCTTTAATAAACAACATACTGTAAGCATTAAAATTAATGTGGTGCAGTAGTGTGTAGAGTAAGAAACAAAAACCCCACAAAATGATGTGATTCAAGGTCTCAGCATTTTCCACACACGGCTTTGACTGTAGGACCAAAGTCTAATGCCTTCAAATGAGGTCAAGTTTCATGAGTGTTGTTGACTAAGTAACATACTTGCCAAATCAGAGTGTGTGATCACAGGGGTAAATTGGACCCTGTTCATGCTCATCTGGACTCTGTTTTGGAGAGCTCCTTCAGAGCAGGAGGTTGTTTTTGCAAGCAAAAATATTTAGCTTTATATCCATTATTGGTTAGATAACCGAGAGCACAAACACATTCCATAGCCAGTGATTTTTTTTTGATGGCTTTTGGTTAAGAAATACACACGTTTAGGATAACATAAGAAAAAGTTGCAAACATATTCACTTGGTTCACTGGTGGGCAGAAGTAGACCTTTGGATTCTTGGAGTAGTGCCAAAGGAAAACGCTTGTCTTCTGTTTGCAGAGCAGTTTTTAAATGGCTTAGATGATGGAGGAGTTTGAGAAAGAGAGGGTTCAACTTGCGATCCCAAGTGTGAAGAAGGGAACGTGTGAGCTTGCTGTCCAGAGCTGGATATTGAAGAACTGTAAATGGAAGACCTGAGGCCACTGTGTGGTCTCATTCTTGGATGGTGACAAGAGGTTACAAATTGGGTTCCAGGACATTTCACAGGAGGTGTGGGTGCAGGCCTGAGCTTGGGGCTCTGCAAAATGCTGCTGTCGTCTTCAGATTTTTGGACCAATTTGGTCAGATATGATCTTCTCTGAAAAGACAAAGATTTACGAAAATATAAATACAATATATTGTGACAAACTGGAAAAAATAGAGTTGCATATAAATAACTCTCACCTTTTGAGCCCCAGATGAAATTCTGCTCTGAGCTTGGTGTCCCTTTGATAGCTGGGGCAGAGTGCCAGCAGTGGGCCTGCATTGCTCACCGTCTGACCGAGGTAAAAGACGCAGTGTAGTGAAAACTACATGAAGACTGCCTTGACTATTTCTGCATGTTCTGCTCCTTGGCTTCCACTGCACCGCTCTCCGACAACCCTCTGTATCATCCCCGTGCTTGGATTTGATTGATGAGTGGCCACTTCCTGTCCCATCCATTTCTGTTGCAGACGTTGCCTCATCTGTGTATGGTTTTTGTTCATGTCTTTCTTTTTCCTCTGCACTTTCACGTTCTTCATCTGTCTCTTGCTTCTCAAAGCCTTCTGGACTATCCGGACCTTGAACCAGTTTGTGTTGGACACGTCTGGAGCCCTGTCAGGTGGATACACAGAATCTTTGAAGTTGTTTCTACTATGATAGGGGTAGTAATATTGTATAGACAGATTCAAGAGTAAACCCATAGGAAACTGAGGATTTCAGCAATATACATCAATATTTATCTTTGTCATATAACATGTATTATGAACACTTGTCTGTGTCACTTAAAAACATATAGACTCTAACATCCCGTGTTCTGTCAATTCATCCACATCTTCCAGACTTGCTGAAACGTAGCGCTGTGCACATTTCTGGGAAGCCGGTGTAATGTTCTTCATGTTTGGCAGTAATGTATGCATTACTATTGCATTACAGTAATGTGATTACTTAGTTGTTTTTTGTCATTTTGCTATAATGGGCTACAATTTCACATACAGCAATCACATTACAATCACTAATCTCTTTATTATTTTGACAATTTAAGTTTCAGCTTGCTTTCTCTTTCTGAAGTGAGAGACCCTGGAGCACATCTGTGCCAGTGCTGCAGTACCTCTGCCCTGTATAAAAGATCACCACTGCCAGGAACACTTCCCGCCCTGACGTAAAACTGGGAGGAAAAAGCTGATTCAGGAAAGCAAATTAGGTTTCTAGAAATGCCTGTTAAAACAACACTGAGACCAAACATGGTGCATTGTATTTAATCCCCTTAAAACAAAGAGTTATTTGGCAATGCTAAATTTTTAGCTGCTGTATATATGTGAATGTGCATGCTGCATGCCTTATGTGTATATATGGAGGTGAGAGAATTTCCCTGGAAAGGTTGCCTTCATCAGTGCGCAGTGTAATTCTAATTGGCTTTATTAGAGGGCTTAAATCTAATACCATCTCTGTGCCCTGCCTAAGGCTTTGAGTGTGTGTTTGTGTGTGTGCACCTCTTTTTTTGATGTTTATGCCTCAACAAATCTCTTACAGAACATTTACAGAGTAACATACATGAGCAGATGGACTAAAACAGCTCTATCAAAGGGGGAAAAACACCACATTCCCTCCTCTAAATGAGCCTGGTTCAGCGTATTTCACCAGTCTAAGAGTAGAGCCCCAGTCAATAGGCAAATACAGCATTTAGAGGTTCAAGTTCATTGAAATAGCTGCACTGTAGCTCCAGATGTAATGATACAGACTTAAGGCAAGAGAAAGGAGCATGGAACTGCTCATTTGACCCCATTTAAAAACTTGATACCAATTAGAGACTTCTGGCTGTAAATAATTTAGGAGATCTCTCTCACTGAACACACACAAATAATGTTATGTGCATGCACACATATACGCACATGTATGTGCATGGGCTCTGAAACACACTAACCTACGAATATATGCACACACTCCTGTGTGCGCGCACACACGCGTACGTGCGTAAAGATTCCACTGTGCTCTGGAAACAGACTTCTTAATGAAGCCTTCCCGAAGTGAAAGTAGAGCAGAAATACATACTGGCCCATTTCTGCCTTCAGTACACCCTCCTCGCCTCTCTCTCTCTCCCTCACTCTCCCTCTCCCTCACCTTCTCCACATCATTTGTTTTATGCATGTTTCATTGTCTTTCTCTTTTGTCTCAATGAGTTAAATCACAACCCCTAATTTATGGCTACAGGCAAAGACACTTCTACAAACAAACCGGCTGATGAGAGGGGATGACTGAAAACATACGCGCTGAGCGGTGTGTGTAAATCTTAAAATGTCTGTTACTGTCTTTTTATCTGTGGTTATTTACATAAGAAATGACAGCATGTGTAAAAGAATGACTGTGATGCAAAATGAAAAAGGCTGCGCGCTCGAGGAGAGGGGATGTGAGCGAGGGGGGCGAGAGAGAGTAAATCCAGTGACACTGAGTGGGGAGCACTCAGGTGTGGTGAGAGGATTATACAAAACCCTGAGTATGAATGACAGTAAACACCTGAATGACAGAGAGACGGGGAGGGGTGGAAATGTGTGTGTAGGTGTGTGTGTGTGTGTGTGGCTTTGGGTGACAGTTTAGCGGCCTTCACTGATATTCTGAGAGGTAAGTGAATATATATATTCTCCCTCATGTTTTCATAACTGTGCTGCTTCCTTAAGTAAAACTTCCTCTATTGTATCTATAGTATCTACATTATGTCTCTCTCTCTCTCTCTATATATATATATATGTATGTCATAAACTACTGAAATGTTACTTTACACCATGCATAAATAAACTGAAACTATTAAATGCTAAGCAGATTTGAGCAGCAAACGATGGATGGACGATGAGGATGTCAACGAGGCAGGCGGGGAGCATGAAAGAGAAAGATATCACTCAGGAAAAATCCACGACAAGAGATAGGGAGCTGTTAGGTTGGCGAGTCAGTTAGATTTAGCTCTACAGTATGTAAGTCAATAAAAAGACTGTAATGCAAGAAAGAAGAGATATGTTTATCTTACCTGTGCCGTGTTTTCTTTCTCTGTGTGTTCTATTGGTGAGTGTTTTCTGACAAGGTCTCTGAAGTGAGTTTGAGTTTCTGGGTGAGCACACTGTCTGTTCTTCTTTCTGCTCTCTGAAACACAAACACACCTCTCAGCAATTTCAATATACGTTATAGCAGCTTTTTATGTTCTAAAATTGCATCACTTGTATGTGTGTGTTCTTCAGTCATCATATATAGTAGCTGGGTGTCAGTTTCTAATGCTGTGCTGCTAAATGAGATGTCAAACTTTAGAGCCCCGGTGTTTTGTTTTTTTTGTTAACCTGAATAGTTAAGTTGGAAGAAACAATACTTTTTTCAACAAGCCATTAGCAGGAGTGCCGCAGCACATTCAGCTCCTGTTGTGGAATGCTCAAATGTGCTTTTAACCTCTGGCTTAAGGTTAAATTCAGAAGACAGCAATGCATGTTGATTCCTAGATCTCCTCTTAGTGAAATCCCTCACCTCTAGAGCTATATCACTGTACAGCGCTGACTCTACATGAAGCGTGACCCCGTTTCCCCCACGGCGACCCCCTCCTTCCCTTCACAGCGTTGGAAGATAGAGGAGCACAGGGAAAGGCATGCCAAGGCAGTAGACACTTTTAAGCAAAGATTAAAGGTTTTTCTTTTTAATCAGTCATTTGGCAGCAATGTTAGCATTTCACCCTGGTGCGGCTAAGGATCAATTTTTAATGCTGCTGTGCACAGAGCAGACAGGGTGATTGGCAAGAGAGAAGCTATTTACAAAGGATCTATTTACAAATTTTCCATAGAAATATGCAGAGGGCACAATTGACATCTCTTACAGAATTTTAAATAAGCTCTTCTTTTTTTTTTTTTACTTCGTCACAAGGCGCGACCCCTTAGCGCCTGATCATCAGTTTTGTGTGTGTGCGTGCATGAGTGCGAGCGAGACTGTGCATGTGGGTGCACAGATTCACAAGTGCCTCACATATAAGAATAATAAAGCAGCATAACTCTCTCCCTTGTGTTGCATTATCTTCATTTCTCCATCGTGTGCTGCCAGGGGCTGGGTAACTAGGTCAATCAACCCTGGTGTAAACACATCACAACAATCCACCAAGAACATACTAATGACAATGACTGCTTTTTTAATTTATATCTTTCTTAGTCTCTCACTCTTCGGTTTCACTTATACTACTTGATGGATTTCAGCTTAATATTGTATCCAGGTAAGCCAAAATATTCATAAATAGCAGGTAGTTATCTACTATGTCTACTGGGCTTAAATATAAAATTGCCCCAATCAGCAATAACTAAAAAAAAAAAAACTTCATGTAAAGAAATGCTTCTTTGTGGAGGATCCACAACATATCAACTCCAACCTGCAGTAAGTGTCAGGCTGTGTTTAATGGTGGCAGGTGTGCAGGACAGAAATGAGTCTTACACAAAATACAGCAAGCGAGTAACATCTTCAGAACTACACAAGTTCATATCTGTGCAGACACGACACCGGTGCCCTCCATGCATCCATCTTAAAGTCTACCCATGAACTAATCCATATATTCATCCATCCATCCATTCATTATGCAACTGCCTATTCATTCCTTATCCAACCATCCATTCATTCATGCAGTCAAACAGCCTTCGAGCCAACCAACCCACACACCATTGATCCAATGATTGACCCTGCATTGGGTAGATCAATATTCTCTTAAATGGCATCATTGTAAGTGCTTAGGCACAATGGCAAGGCATTGTTTGTGTAGTTAATTTCCAAGGTAGCAAGGCCGTGCAGGGCTCTACCCCAAGTCAACTCTCTTTTATTCTGCACTTACATGATAATGTCAAAGAAAAGAAAGGGGGCACTGAAAAAGATATTGAGCAGAAAGCATCCTGTACACAAGCAACAAAAGGGGCAGCGTTCCATGCAAAACTACTTGTAATAACTCAAGACTATTAGATGCTCCAGATAAAGATGCCTGTGGGTACAGCAGGTTTACAGACACATAACTGTACTGTCACACATGCAACTAGACAGGCAAGAGAAATAGCAAACATTCAAACATTTATAGATGAAAGAAATCATGATGCACATCACTGTAATGAGGTGCAAGCTGAAGGTAAAGTTAAATGGAACCATGACACATTTCACCTCGACACTGATATTATACTACACCCTGGATTTAATAAAAAGAATTACTGTACATATCACTAGTAAAGGTATTACTTAAACAATATTAACCTGAAGTAGCAGTAGTAGTAGTAGCCCAGACTCACATTCTGTATATCATTGTGCAGCCTAATGTGGCTTGGTGTGCATACAGAAAGTGTGATGGGTTAGAGCTGGGGCCGGGTCTTGGCATTAAATGAGTGGGACTCTGACAAGTCTTGGAGTTCTGTCACTGCAGTTCACAGGTCTTGTTAGCCAAGGTGTCGGCAGGGGTGGAAATAGCTGTGTGTGAGTGAATCTTTGTGTGTGTGTGAGAGTGTGAGTGAGTGTATGTGTGTGTGTGTGTGTGAGCTGAACATTAGACAGCACTCCTACCTCCACCTCCTCACCTGACACCAGCAATAAAACTAAACAGGCCAAGGTGCTATGCTGTGCGCATGTGTATGTGTGTGTGCGAGTGTGTAACTGCGTGTATGGATGTGCACATGGGAAAAGGGGGCATGTGTGCTGCAGGGTTGTTGTTGTTGCTGTCACCAATTTGCCGGGGCCTCCAGACGGGAGTAGGAGCAAGGTGACGGAGCTGTGGCTTGATAAACACAGAAGCCCTGCTTCGATTTCCCATCCAGTCCACTTTGGAAACACATGGCTCTTCTTGGGCGCTGTTGGCCCGGGGAAGGGGAAGAAGAGAGTTGGAGGGGGGAGAGGGGGGGCAGCAGGTGGAGAGAAGAAGGAGAGCCACAAGAGAGCCACAGTGATGGGCATGTGGTGAGGGAAAATAGCAGTCAGAAAGAAGGCAGAGAGAGGAAGTGATAGAGGGGAGGTAATGTATGTGGTACAGCTAGGAAGAAGGTAGACAGAGGTGACAGGCCTGGTGGAATCAGCTCAGGTGTGCAGAGGGAGAAAAAGAAAGATTAAGAATGGAGAGGGGAGGAGGGGAGTGATGTGAGAAATTTGAGTGAACCTCTAAACGTCTTACACTCTCAAAAAGATAGACACATACAGTCAACCGTCTCTTCACAGTGTGCTTCTTTCAATCTTTCACTCTTCCAGTCCCTCCATCTCTTTCTCTTTTGCCTGGAAAAAAAAAGTTTGCAGTGTTCCGCTTTTCAAATGACATCAGAAGTTTAAAGACCAGCTCCAGCTGGAGGCGCAGAGGAGTGTCAGTGAGGGAGGTGGGGCACCGAGCTCCCCTCTGCCCCCCTAGAGAGTTAAGGAGATCACATTTTAACCCCCTCCAAACCCCACCCTGCTGCTCCTCTCCTCCATGCCTTAACACCAACATAAGAGGACAAGTGTGGGCTCTAAGCACCAGTGATCAAACACGAGCGGCTGCTGGGTACGCTAGGCTCAGGACTGTTGGCCTAATAGGATTGGAAGCCCCCAGGTGAGCCAAAGGACACCTCCAATCAGTGTGATTAGCCAAAGGCTGCTATAGCTCCGACTGATGTACAGTACTAAAAAGGATCACATTGGTTGTGAAGAATGCAAGCAAGTAATGGAGTGTAGTGTCATGGTTGAATGTGCATGTCAAAGTGTTATGTTGGAATGGCAGAGTTTAAAACTGCATGTAGTTTTAATGTGTCAGAATGATCTCGAGGTTTTGACTGTTTGCTAATCATTATTAAGTTCACAGAAGCGTATAATGTGCGGAGCTGAAGAATAATCTTGGCTTTCTGGCTATGTGTAAAAAACAGAGAAGGCTGTGCATCTAGGCACGTGGCCTTAATACAAGACTGCTCAAGCACAGGCACACAAAAATGTGGATTTCTATGAGTAAAAGTCTCACCATCCACACATTTACTAACACATACATGAACGGACAAGCACACGTGCAACATGCCCAGATACGCACTCACAGACAGGCTTTTATAAACTCATCAAATCCAAAAAACAATTACCAGATACTGAGCTCATCACTGACTAAGCAAAAGTCATCCAGCGTGTAAAACACACAATATAATTAGCACACATCAAGCTGCTGGGTCCTACTGTGCATTAATGATGCTTCCCTCTGAAGTGAATTATGGTTCGATGAGTGAGAAAGTGAGTGAGGAGGGGCTTTGAGGAAGAACAAGACATCATTTGGAGAAAAGGATGAGGAAACCAGTGCGGATAGGAAATACCTGAGGTTTGACTGGTTTATCTTTAGTGACCCAGTCTAATTGTGCCAAGATCAATTAAACAGAGAGACATGAATCTTTGGGAATGATGATGATGGGTTACTCACTTGTGGTGAGAGCCATAATGTGCCATCCACCACAGGCAACATCGATCACCTGCAAAAAAAATATAATGTTTTTAAATTTTAAAATAATGAAAAAATCCAGAGACATAGCTTAGCTTAGATGTTTTTCCAAAAAACGTACCTGATGTTGTAAATTTGATTAAAAGGATAAGATGGTGAGAAATGAGACTCAAAAAGATGCGTAAGACCTTTGTTACATATTTTCATGCCTAATATAGTGTTGATCGACATCTCTTTGTGCAAGATGAGGTCATAATTGAAGACTGCAGGAAGTCACACTTCTAAATCAATGGAAAGAAATGCAGTGTGAACTTAACTTTTAAGAACTTACAAATATCCAGGTAAAAACCATTTTCTCTGAAAACCCTGAGGCTTTGCACAAACGCACCTTTTGGCCTGCCAGCGGAAAAGGATGGGGGGTCCAGAGCCCTTTGGGGCCAGCATGATATGTGACCCGGGAAACACAGGGGATCTGACCCCAGAGAAGCAGATCTCCACCTGCTAAAGATAGCAAAAAAGAGGCAAAAGTTATGAAGATAGAACAGAATGCATGCAATTTCACTGTGCCACAGGAGAGAAATAAAATATGAAAAATAAAATGACCTTACAGGCTTTTTGTTTCTTATAATAACTAGTCTATTAGCAGCTCCTAAACATCGGTCCCTGATCACATTTTTACCACATGCACACGTGCACATGAGCTAAACTTTCTTCCCTCACCACTGAATAAAGAGGACACATTCTCAGTTGGCACCTATCAAAAAAAAACAACCTATGCATAATATGTGCTCACCTACTGCAAACACTCCAGCATCCACTCATACTAACTCAGTCTGGCTTTTTAAACCCACCACTAATAAATTTATATTTACTGCCTGCATTGAGGACTTTTAAATTATGGCGTACAATAAACCTGGCACACACATCTCAAAAGCTCTTTCAGGGGATGTTAAAGCAATATAGTAAGCAATTTTCCAAAGTGGATTACAAATTTCACATCCAGGTTTTATTGCACATTACGATAACTTAACCACATCTAAATGTTCCGCATAAATGGGAAATATGTGCTGCTTAATATGCTATTTTTCATTTTTTAAGAAGCGCTTTGCAAACCCTGCCAAGCGAGGGAGCCTGCTGGTTTGTGTGGTGGGGGAGTCAATAATCTTTATGAGGTGGATTTTAATTACAAGGAGATAACTGAGTATCCTCCTCACGGCAAGCCTCCATCAATCTCTATTCTGCATCAAGCTGTACATAGCCTTGGCACACACACACAGAGGCATGCACGCACGCAGACGCAGATACCCTTTCAGACATGATTGATCAATCAATCAGTAATGTATTATTTTCATCTCAGTGAAGCAAACCTTATAAAAGCATATGAGACAGGCATTTCTGGATGGCATTTTACAACACATGCAGCACTAACACATACATGTACATACACACAAAACACGAGCACGCAGACACGTTTACCGAGACTCTGGCAGAATAATCTGGCTAAAAAAGGTTAAGGCTGATGTTTTCCCTACGAACGACAGTCTGTGAAAGGTCAGATCAATCATGTGCTAAGCATGTCTCGTAAGCAATCCATAAAGTGCTTGTTTTAAATAATAACATTTTATAGATCACTTAAAGACATAACTGTACTACAGGCAGGTATGGCTTCATGTGCCAAATGGTCTTCAGAGAGCCAAGATTTCAAATGGAACAAACTTAATATATCGCGAGTGCGGCTCATTTAATGAACCGGTGGCATTTCTAGTGAAACCGTGCACGCAGTGCCAGCAAATGTCTCCGTTCAACAATAGCCAATTCTTTTCTCTGAATGCGGCAGCATAGCAGTGGCATGTAAATGTGCCTTTCACTCGAAAACAATTACATTGCCTTTTCTCTTTATGCAGAAGATGTTACGTCGGCCATGTAACCGCTTTAATTCCTGCTGTCGGGCAGCTGAAGAAGAAGCAGCTGCCCGACTTTGCAGTCGTGTAAGTGTAAACGCGATCGCATGATTCCCGGCAGTGGCGTGTGAGAAAATATCGAATAAGAGAGAAGTTAAGAAATGATCTAGCGCTACCTGTTTTCAAACTTAGCAAAGAGTTTCAGCTTTTTAGGAATTACAGTAAAGACAACCAGGCCAGAGGGAAAGATGACGTACAAAGATGGTGTGCCTCCTTATCACTGAGTTGCTATGGGGGCAGTCTGAGATGTGAGTGGGGTAGTTTAGGGATAGCTGCTTGAATAACAAATCAATTCATTTTGTACATCACCTAACGGAAGAAGCTGAAACCGGGTGCAGTGCTGTGCAGTTTCATTTGGCTTAAGAGATATTGAGAGCTAATGAGGTTGAATTTGTGCTCCGAGTGATGTCATTTGAGGACACTGAATCCTTGTTGTGTTAATTAAAACTCAACGAAATAATGTAGATGAAAAAATTTGCATGGCTCAAAGCCACAGTGAGGGGTACTACTGGGAAAATAAGGGTTTCAAGTTAATAAGTGGTTTTTATATATTACGTAGAGTGAATACAACTTTTAGGACTTTTTAATCACAATGAGAGATATTTGCAGTGACAATTAGACATTGAGGGGTTTAGTTAAGTAATGTTATTTAATTGGACCTAATGCTTTCAGGCCAAAATAATACAGCTGCAGGAACAATAGGATCAAACAGTTGATTCCTGGCTCACCTGTGACAGCTGCACTGTAGTTGTCCCCAGCTCGTATCTGCGAGACATCAGAAAGCTGCGAAGAGGTGAGAAGACAAGGAGTCGATACGTGTATTCTGTCCTCTCCGAGCCCAAGCTGTCCCTGAGAGGAAAATAACGATACAGTGTAAGTTACAGAAGTAGAATAAACATTAAAATAAAAGCCATTTCACTGCTTACAGATAGGATGTGTCACTATTTAACTATTCCTATAATTTTACCATTTTGCAGGCAGCAGTAAGTCTATCTTTCATCTGTTAAATCATGCTGCCCTGCCATTGCAAAAATGAAAAGATGGTTGTTATATTTGTCAAAGAGGACTTGTAGATCACCTGCTGAGTATCATGAGCGCATTCCTGTAAAGCGGTGTTATAATATCTGCTGTGTACTGCATAAATGAGATGGGCAACAGGCAATTCATCTTGGTTCAAATCGCTGTCTCTTAGGAGGAAGCACTATTTAAAAAAAGCACACAGCATTTTTTTTTTCATCATTCATAAGTCTACTTCTTTTTATGTTTCATTTACCACCCCTATCCAGCACACAGCCTTAATAGCCAAAGCATCTCCCACAGTACAAAAGAAGGCTTTGTCCTTAATTTACATCTTTCTGTTTGTTACACATTGTGAGAGTGTTCAGTTTGACTCCTGTCAGTTGCCCTGCTCCTCTCCGCTCCTGCAGAGATAAAGGCTTTCTGCACTGTGCACATCGGCATGCCCTGGCATATGTCTGAAAGTGAGCACAATATGTATGGGTTACTTTTGAGTCTATGTGTGTGCCACGCAGTAATCGGAGTCTTTAATTGGTTATTCATATGCGAGCTACTGTGAGGATTTGTAGATGCGTGGCAGCATATGTTCCTGCTGTGAGTGTGTGCATCTAAGTATTTAAGGTGTGAATGTCATTGTGCTTCCATCGGCGTGTGCCTGTGTAAGCTTACCTTCATTTAGGTGCACTAAGTGAACACATGTGTCCGTACCTGAGCCTGTGCATGTGTTGGTGTTTTTGCATGTGTTTGTACTTGTTTAAGTGTATTTTTGTGTGTCTGAGTGAATGAGCACTGTCAGGTGCTGCTCCATGCTGTGCCAGCTGCATCTGGAGCCATCTGTGTTGGGGCGCAGTGGGAGGGGAACGGATGACTTTAATGTACTTGAACCCCAGACAGACCTTTCCCAGACAGTCGTCAGTATGAAACCAAGACAACTGGGCCCAGTCAAGCTGAACCGGCTGATCTGGATGGTGAGCAGGAGACAGATGCTTTGGTTACACTGTAACCCCCCGGTCAGACTCACTAGGGAACCTTTGGCAGTCAGATACACACAAACACTACAATGTGTTTGTTTCAATAATAGAATAGCACTCTATATCGGAGAACACGCTCACCTCATTTTAGATGTCAGCCAACTTTCTACAGTACAATCCAGGTTTATTATGTTTATTGCAAACATGCATGTGTATGAAGTTGACTAAATCACAACATCTGATTTTAGAGTTCATTTGCGTTATCGCTTACTGAACTTATTCAATTCCTTTCACTACGCACATTAATTAGAGCACATGCTACTTTGTTTCTTATATTTACCAGAGAATTCAGTTCAGATTGTTGCTTTAGAATTTATGTAGCTACAACTGGCAGAACATGCTGCTTTTCACGTGTTTTTCACTTAATAAGTACAAAGACATCGTAAAACAAATTAGGTACAGGACATACTGTATGACATGAAAGAAAAGAAGTTAGCCATGCAGGCCTATAGACCAGTTGGCGACCCCCTGAAAACCTCAGCTACCTTTGGAAAAAATGTGTCTTCTGCAAGAGGAATGATGCACTAAAAAAAATTTGATTGCTTTGATCACTAGCAAATTTGCAGTTTGCATGGAAGATGTCAACTCATCTGCAAACGCTCTAAGTAGAAGTGTAACTTCAAAAAAAGTTACACAGTAAAAGTAAAAGTGTCTCCTGCTGAAACCCACGTTTCAATGGTGCAACTTTGAATTTAGTTTTAGACAACCAACTGTCTCCATTTATGGTTTGCATTGCACACTCGCAAACTACTTAGTGAGCACTTGAGGAGCGTTTTCAGATACGTCATCATCTTTATACAGAGGACAGGTGACACTGGTGATCTGCTAATGGCAAAAGCAAGTGAATGAAGTTTTTAAATGTGATTGCAAACAACCACCTGCATAAAATGTACTATTTTTGTGACATTTGTGCATTCTTGGGCCTTGGTTGTCAGGGTATTACGGCATCCTCTTGTTCTGAATTCTCCATCATACAATAAAAATAAAGACATATCCATTTAAAATGACTACCACAGTCAACACTTCACCCACAAAACTAAAAACAACACAGTATGTCAACACATAATGCACCACCACAAAGACAACACAGAGGCCTCATAATGATCTTGCAGCAACAATATGACTAGTGAAGCACAAAATCAATTAATGCAGCAGTAGAATCAATAGGTGTCTCTCAGCCTGTATGTCCTGCAGTTAATTAATAAACAAAAAGGACATTAAGCAGTAGAGCATCAGAGTGTGGCAACGACTATCATCAGTCACAATGTGTGTACTGATGGCATTAGCAGGAAGGGAAAGGAAAAACATAGACAGATATAAATGTGAGCATGGTGAAAATACCAAACACACCCACAGGCAAAGATGCTTACACTATGTACACATACATTTGAGAGAATGAGAATACATAAACGCACACTACACAAGCATGCATGAACACACACTAATGCTCAAACAAACTCCTGCATAGTCACTTTCACATACTTCAGTGCAGGGAAGGACCTGCCGATCTATAGAATGAAAAAGGTTCAGTTTACAGCTGAATCCCAAACTGTATTAGCATCAATTTGGAAGAGGCCCAAGGTTCGATGAGGCCTGAACTGTGTTGGAACAAGGCCCAGGGTTTCTACCACCATAAGGATGGCTTGTTTATTATTTACTATGTTGGATGAGTCACCCTCATTACATTAAATAAAGGATTGCAGTCGACAGGCTGAATAGCCACACTGATCTGGAGCTATACTTTAGTTTTCTGTTGTAATTCTTAATTTTGCCAATTAAAAAATAAAAATCTTTAAAACTCATTCTCATTTCCCCCCGTTTGGTGTCTGTAGGTTGAGAGGGTCATCTCTATACATCATTAAGGTTGGGGAATGGGCGTTAATGCTAATGTGTTGAATGAGAGTTCAGAGTATTCAGCCTTCTTGGAGTTCCTGGGTATGATGCTGGATGGTGGCCCAGCCCAGGACTACACTGACCTAGGGGATGTTGGGAATAATAGGGACCTGGGGGGCTGTGACTGGCAGCAATGGCCTGCCTAATCTGAACCTGAGGCGCGTTTTGTTTTTGGGCTTCATGTTAACCACAGTTTATCCACTGAAAACACCATGTTAAGGCAAAGGGGTATTCATAAATGCAATTGGCACCAGAACACCCTAGGTTACAGGTCACTGATCAATTTTGTAACTGTATCATCAGATCTACTACCATATGTCTTGGACACTTGGGGAAGGGAGGAGCTGAGCCGATCCCCACCTGGCGAGGTTGGATCAGGTGATGCAGGAGGATGGTGGACAACCCCAGTGTACCAAAATGTATAATGAGGGTGTGCTGAGAGGCTCAGCCAGAGGAGCTTTTCAATGCTCTTGCAGAACAGCAGTCCAAGAAAGGCTGGGGACACTGAATCAGAGTGGACCACAGAGTCGCGGATGCAAGATGGTTGGTGTCTGCCATGACAGCAACCCCCGAAGCAGATGGTGTACACTGGAGGTAAAGGCAGTCATCGAGCTGAAGAAAGACTCCCATAAGGCTTGATTAGGTTGTTGAACTTAAGGAATTAAGACAGTTGACCCTGCTATTGCACAACTGATATCAGGAAACAACACAAGGTTTTAAAATGTAGATTTTCTGTATTTTCCTGCATTACAGTCATGAAATAAATTACACTGGGTTCGGTTGTTATTTATTTAATCCAAAGAATGGGGTGTATGTCAAAGCAATGGTTTCTTCCAGAAAATGAATGATATATCAATTTTAGCTCCCTACTTGCCTTGACGCATATTTGCTACCACCGTTATTCTGTTAGCAGATTGATTCTGGCTGTGGCACCTGCTCTCTGACATCATTCAAATTCCTTCTCACCTCAATCATGCGATACCAAGCAGGCCGTCTGTCTTTTAGTTTCAATAGGAGGAAAACAATGAGATTTCTATCTGTAATACTATTACTACCCTTAAAAGGGTTACATCTGTCTGGGTTTACCTTGGTAAGGCAAAGAGAACTTTATTAAGTTTAAGACCTTTTGTTTTTTTCATTTTTTCTGCTTCTACTGATACATAAGAGCCTTTAATCCCTAGAGAGACGATATCAGCCTACTAAAGAAAAATAAAGTTTAAGATGTCCCCTCATTTCACTTCTTCCTGTGCAAAAAAACAAAGTGTTATCTTTCTGAAGGTGGAACCTTTCGGATTTTTTTTTTTTTAATGTGTTGACGGGAGTGGTTTTGGTGTGGCACTATGCGGCTGATTACAGGGGGAGACTTAATCAGGTGGTGCAGTCTGTCGGGGGCCCCAGGGGCCGAGAGTGTGCTACATCCTGTCAGACTACACAGAGAAACAATCAATCATCAGAATGGCTCCAAGACAGAAGAGAGAGGAGGAAGATAGAAGAGATGGAGGAAGAGTAGGGAAAAATGGAAGCGAAAGAGGGGCAAAAGAACTAGAGGATGAGTGAGGGAGGACACTCAACGGGAGAAAGAACATCATGGGGAAAGAAAAACACCGTGTCCTTGCAGAGACCAACTTAAACTTATAAAGACATTACAATGCTTATGAAAACCCAATGAGAAGGGTTAGACTAGGAGCCATCCTGCAATGCAAGAACATAGTGCAGAAGCCAGGCACACGTCAAAGCTCATAACAACTGACGTCTAACATTTTTATTGCACCGCCTCTCTAACCTTCACCTACATGTTTGTTTCACTGTCCTGGCAAAGCTTCATCCTGTCATATTGTAAACACGATCGCATTTTGGCCATGGTTTCAAACATCCTTGCAGATAAACACCAGAGCCAAGAGGAAAAAGAACAAGTGAGAGATGGGAAGAAAGAGATTGAGGTAGGCCTAGGTTTTATACTCTGTGGGCTTTGTCTGAGGGCTGTGTAATGATGCAGCTCTTTAAAGAACATCTTAAATAAAAGGCCAGAACAATCCTTAGTGACAGGTGGGATTTTTTTTTATCTAAAAGAGGAGTAGGATGGGGCCAGCTACCACACATACACACATGGGTATACTTTTGGCTACGCACATTTGAAGGGGCATGCTCATATATAAACATCAGAAGGTCCCATAAAGAGGATTTCCTGTTCTGTCTATGTGAAGCAGAGGGGCTGAAATGGACAAACAGCAGAGCCTGTAAAGGTGATTTATAGAATTTAAATAGATGTGCATTCTTGGCACACCATAAAGGATATTAAGTGCTCAAAGGGAGTGCTTGGAGACAGATTCCCTTAAAATGTTTTAATCTACAATTTTCTCCAATTATCTCAAAACAGGACACAGTTAAAATGACATAGAGAGAACATATGACATTAACAAAAAAGCCTGGAGTCCAGTTCTAAGTCTGTCAATCCTGACAGGGCCAAAAGTGGAAAAATGTTTGGCTCACCTCTTGCCCCATCCCCCAGGAGAAGACATTCCCACCATCTGAAAAAAAAAAACCAAGAGAGAGAGCGAAAGCAAGCATGAGGAAGGGAGAACACAGTAAACCAAACAGTCCACAACAGCTCAAGCGAGACAACAAATATAGAAAACTGAGGTTAAAATAGAAAAGGAAAAGAAAAAAAACAAAACAAAAACGAAGGGAGAGAAGGGAAATGCGCAGCTGACAAAAGTGGCTCAAGTATCATACATCAAGCACTTGTTACCTCTCCCGGTGCTTGTGATTGCACATGACTGCAAACAAGTCAGTGATAAAAATCTGAAGAAAGATGAGACCGATCGGGCTGGCTTTAAAGATCATCAATCACAGCCCTGTAAGCTCAGATATTATTAGTTCAAGTAAAGCTGCACTCTTCCATTTTATGGACATCATAAAAGACTTTGGGGGTGGGGTATATAGAGGTGGAGTGTTGGAGATCCCCCAGTGTTTTAACTAGGACTGGGATGAATGTGTTTGGAAAAGCAGACCGGATGGATGGACAGCTCTAATGTAGTAACGTTAACTGAATCACTCACTCTGGACTGGGTTCCCCAGGGGAAGGAATCCAGGATGGGAGTGTAAGGCCACTTACAATATGTTAAACTTAGTGAAAGTGTATAATAATAATAATATTAAAAATGACATGCGCGAATATGTTTTATGAACTTTTTTAGCATTTATAGTGTCAGTGGGATATTATATACACACATACACACACACACACACCAGGGCACATAGGTCTTTCAGATAGTTTTCAAAGAACAAAATCTATGATAAAGGGGTGGCCCAGTGATGCAGTGGTTACCACTCACTTTCACCTCATGGCAGAGGATCCTACAAATGTGTGGGTTCCCCCAACAGTCCAAAAATTGCCAATTCTAAACTGCAAAAAGTGTGAATGCGAGTGCAAATGCTTGTCTGTCTCTCTGTGTTAGCCTTGCAGTAGACTGGTGTCCTGTCTGGGGCGTGTCCTGCTATTAGCCCCAGACAGCAGGCATAAGCTCCAGCTATACCCCCGTGACCCTGAATTGGTTAAGCGTAAGAAAATGGATGGATGGACACATCACAGATTAGACATGAGGTCAAATAAATCAGATTCATGATGGGAACAACAGGTGCACACTCTGTGCACGAATGAGACACACTACACATTTTCTGACAGATACTTTTTTTCCCCTATTACTACTAAAGATAATTTATTAAAATAAAGACAAAAACATACAGTCTCAATTAAACTGGTAGAAATATCCAGACACTTAGGGCATATAATAAGATTTCTACACTTAACCCTTGCTCTGGTTTGGCAGGATATCCCTAATACTCAGAGATAGTATT
>VUQR01013174.1:6697-34139 GCA_015108515.1 Hemichromis elongatus | reverse complement strand
CAGGCTTGTTTCCCAGCAAAAGGGCTCACAGGGCAAAGCTGGACTGAGGAGAGTCACACCGGTTCCGTCGCGATTTTGCCTTTTTCGCACTGACAGCCCAGATAAAATAAGCCCGCTAAGAGGACGCTTAGTGTCGTGTCCGAAGTGACAACATTAGACTTCTCAAACTAAGCACAAAATTATCACTACTGGTGAGATTTCTTTTAAATTTACCAGTTTAACGCGATGCATTTTGAATTTGTTTTAACTGAGCAAATACGTGACGAACCTAACCTAAGCAGAGGGGACAGCCTGAGACACCGCACAGTTCCGGTGTAGTACCTGTCTCTGTGTTTCCATTTTACATGTGCGATTTAAAATAAAGTTACACTTGTAGCCCACATTACACTTCGAATCTAATGCTTAATAAGGTTAATATTTATGTTTTTAATATCAGATCTGTCGCTGAGCGTCGACTGTCTAACGACCAGGTTCAAGCCGTCTGGCAGGTGCTCCAAGGCTGCTCCTTCAGAATATAAACTAGCGCCACATTCTGACAGTAAAACAGTGACATGTGATTACTTTGGAATTCTTTCCTTTGTTTGGAATTACGGTGACAGAGAAGAAACGAGTCTCGGGAAATCCTCTAGATCAGTTCACTTGAGAAAAAAAGGGCTGCTGGGCATCAAATCACTAAAAGGCACCGAGTGTCTCATGGCTCAGTAAATGTTAAAACCTGTATGTGGCCAGGTCGCCTTAGGCCACCTTAGGTAATTGCAGTTTAATTTAGTGTAAAACAGAATTCTTATGATCATGGAGCCAGATCCTTGGAGTAAAACAGAGCTCCCTCTCTCTGCGGCTTTCCATTTAACGTAGTCTCAGTTTTCTGCCTTAAAGGCCGCATGATGCTGCTTTGTTGAGATCAGGTCGCAACAGATTCTTTATTTAATACAAGTCTTGTATTTTCATACAAGTCTCATACTCCAGTAAAACACCTAGCCATTGGGTGTCACTGACACGTGACCTTACAGTTCAACGGACCCGCGTTGCTGTATTAAAATCCAACAGTGTTATTATAATTATTTTTGATGCTTATATAGCAGCTGCTCTCTTATTTAAATTCAAAAAACGTCCTTAAGCTTTCACGAGTTATTAACAAAGACATGTGGGGGATCACTCCATCCTCGCACATGCAGGTGTAGGGCACCTAGCCTTCACCTTTAAATAACTATAATGGTACCACACGCCTCAAAACTTAGTAATAACCGTTTCCTGCACAGCAACAAAAGCCCGTGATTTTTGTTGTTGTTGTTCGATTCCCGATCATTAAAGCGATCTCCCTCCTGCCTCACGTGGTCGCTTGGTCCATCATTTGCATACAGTTACCCTCTCTGTTCACACCTCCCACACAACTTGTATGCACAGTTGCAGGTCTCGGCGCACCTGCTCCTCTCTCCTTTCCTCCTTGAAGCTTCCTCCTCAATCGCATTTCATCCCGAGCTTCGCTCTTAAATCGAGGCCCGTGTGCGAGCAGACATGCTCGGCGCTTTTGTCGTCTTTGCATTGCACTTCTTGTCCGCGTTGGCCTCCTCATCAGGTCAGCAGAGTTCACCCTGGTTCATCGGATGCGTCAGCGCCGGCTCTTCCCTCGGATTTCACGGACCCACGGGTGCCAGCGCCCGTGACCTTGACCCGCTAGCCTGCTCTGTACACTGCCTGGATGAGGGGTGAGCTGGTGGGGAAATGCTAAAAGAGCTTTCCGGGTCAGGGCCCATACAGATGAAGATGAAGTTTGGATGTTTGATATTGTTTGACAGTGGTGACAGTAGCAGGTTAATGTAAAATTCAAATTTTTTATAGCAACCTTTTACTATTGCATATTTGAGCCATCACCTATTGTGTTTAAAAGCACTTAAAAAAACAGTTCTCAGAAATCTTATTATAGTCTAATCCTGAAATAATTTAAGACATTTAAAAAAATTAAAATGTATGAAGACAATTTATATATATAAAGAAATTCTCAATAGCAAATATCTAATATTAAAAACCCCTAAAGAATATATATTTCAAAAATGTTGTTTTCAAGAAGATGTAACTTATTCCTAACAGAAGTTTAAAGCATTATATACTGGAGTACAACACAAAGGCTCATTCTACATGTGACATGTGCTCTCAGTATGTAAAACACTGTGTTTTTTGTGGAAGGTATGGGGTTGCTGCATTGTCTTCACAAACCTGTTACTGTGGGAACGAGCTCAGTGGTTTGGTGTTTAATGAGTGTTCCAACACATCTCCCAATGGAGGGACAAAGGACGTGAAAGGAGGAAGTGAAAGACAAAGGTGAGGCAGCAGATTGCTTTCTTTTGCTTTTGATGTCTAACTATAGCTACTGCTTCTTTTAAACTCGTGTTGTCGCGTCATCACTAAAGTACATTTTAAAAGCTTAAAGCAAGAAGCTTTTCCTCCTGGATAACATTTTCTCTTCCAGTGTCTTGAACTTACCTCTTGGAAAAGCAAAAAATGGAAGCATGGCGATCTACAGAACTGAAGGGCCATTTCTGCACAACATTAGTGTTTTTACCTCTCCAGCGAGACTGGAGGCTGGGAAGACTTTTGTCACTGAAGTGAAAGGAAACCTCGCTGGACGTCCCAATCAGCCGCCAGGTCAGCTGCTACAGTGTTTTACAACAATGAAGTTCTTTGAAATGCAACTCCTCACCCTCCTGTGCTTTAATTAAGTTAGTCCCTGATTTGAAAAGGTTTGTTTCAACTAAGAGAATGCATGAATTATTAGTTTACACTGTCAGGTATTATTTGTCTATCTGAAATTGTTTGAATTTTATTTACTTTTATCCTACTGTGTATTTTCTGTGGTCTCACGTAATAGTTTTGGCTTCCATAAATTGGACTTTTATTATTCTATCATATTATTTCTTGATATAAATCATTGCAAGTAATATTATTTATGTTTTCACACAGAAAGATGGGATTCGTAACCTCAATATTTAAAACAGTTTTTTCTGTCTTTTTTCCCATTCTTTATTTTTTAATTTAGATTTTTTAATATTACCTTAAAAATAATTACTAACTACACTAATTTATTACATTTCAATAGAAACTGAATCACCAGCATCAAGTTGTGTACAGGATGGACAACATATTTTTGTTGGTACAGCTGTACGGTGTGAGGTCATTACAAGTATGTGTTATGTATTCGATTTTTGATATATATTGTACATTTGAACATAATATAATTTGAAGAATTTTAATGATAAATTACAGTGTAGTGCAAATAAATAGGTTTTAAAATTAGTCAGATTTTTTTTTTCTTCTGTTGAGAAACCCAGTTTCTCTATTTTGTGCTGGAAAATTCTTTATTCAGAAAGTTAATGGACTGGGAATATACACTAATAACCTCGGGATATTTCTGTAATATTTCCATGATTTGTAGATTTTTATGTGTTTTATATCAAAGCTTTTATAATCATTTACACGAATATCTGTGTGATTTCCAGGCATTCTGGGTCTCAGCAGCCAGGCCCTCTCCTATGTCACTGTGGAGTCTCTGGGGATGACCCTAAAGGTCAACGTGACAGAGGATGGCTCCTTTACTGTGTCATCTGATTGGATTTTGAATGTTGCAGGCAAATACAAAATAAGTAAGTTCATCAGAGAAAATTTCATGTGTTTGCTGGTGATTTTTTTTTATCGGTTAATTAATCAAGAAAGGGATCGTGTATGAGTAATCCTGTCTGCTCTATTTGTGTTTTTTTGTCTTCTGTTTTCTTTTTAGATATCACTGTTTCCAACCCTCTCTCTGCACTCTCCTCCACTCTCCACCTTTACATCTTGCCACCCTCTCCAGGAAACCTAACGATGTCTTTGCTCCATGCCCCCCTGGAGGGCCCCTCCTGCAACGCCACGGTTCACTTGGACTCTAACAGTGTGAGTGACGGTGCGGCAGCATATCGGGCCGATCGCGTCACTCTGCAGGCGTTTGTGAGTGATGGATTAGCAGCTGAGTTCTGCTGGCGTTTTACTCTCAGGGAAGAAGAAACAGCTTCCCTTTCATGCCCATGCTGTCTGAACAGCACGGTGGTAAGTCAGGCAACAACAACCTTCAAATGAGTCTAAATTAATTAACTTGTCAGGTTTGGCTTTAAATGGAAATAGCTGTTTTGGCATTTCTAACAGGAAAATGATTCATGTGCGGATTATGTTAAGTTCATATTTACAATTTGGCCAGTTTGTTTTTGTCCAATAAGAAAACAGATAATTTAAAAATTTAATATATCTAGAATATATATAACAAAGATGTTTTGCTCACTTGAATTGTCTTTTTTTATCAGCTGTGTATGGTAGCTTTAAAAAAAAAGAAGAAACAATCAAAAAACATATAAAGCAAAAAAACTAAAATATTCAAGATAATGATAAATTAATGTTGTTGTTTTTGCCCTGTTTTCCATGTATTTTTAATGCATTTTTAAAACCTTTTTCTTTAGATTAATACTCAGTTACTTTTTTTAAACCAATGCATCTACAGTTTTCCAAAATAATTTTAATGTATATAAAAAAGCTCATAATGAAACTTTTATTCAGGTTGAATTACTCACTTCATGATTATTTAGGAATCACAGCTCAGTATGCTGAATGTGCAAAATGTGCATATCCTTAAAAATGACTGATTAGGACGGCTACGCATGAGTCACCTCTACTGCAGTGACAGGAAAAAGAGCATAAGCAAACCATTACAGCTCATCAGAGCTTGGTTTATTATTCAGAGCCACTGGTGTGTTTAAACTGAGATAAAGTAGAAGGTTAAGTGTTCAAGCACTATTTAAGCAGTAGGCAACACCATAAACCTGCTGGGTCTGCAAATGGACTGGAAAAAAAAATGCTGTAACGTTACACTAGTTAACCAAGAATGGCATCAATACTTCAGATTCCAGAACGTCAGCTTTTTGGAGGAATGCTGTTCTCTGTAGGTGATCGGATTTTTTTACTCTCCAGATCAACAGCAGGAACAGTTGAAATATCCCTCATTCTTCAATATACTGTCATGTTTTTCTCATCGCTCTCAGAAGTGGACCTTTGAATCAGAGGGAGCTCACACGGCGTCAGTGAACGCATCCTGCATCTATGGGTGGAAGCAGGAGACAATACATGTTGTGAGTTCTCAGCTTTTAGTTATTAAAAAATACAACGGTTTTGTATGAATTGTGCTAATATTAATAAATAACTAAAGAATTTATAGTTCTCAATTTTAGAAAGGCTAAGTATGTTTAAAGCAATAGGTGGCATTTTATAACTGAGAGAAATGAGAGATACAAGATTTTAAAAGCATTTATGCTTTACTGTGTTCTTTCTTCAATGAGAAGAAAAATCAAATATGGCCAGAGATACCCTTTAATCTCACATCGGTGTGTTTCTTTCTGTGTGTGCTGTCTGTATGTGGTCGTGTGGTCTTGCAGGTGGTCTTATTTCCCGGCAGCTATCACCTTAAAGGGATCTTGTGTGGGAATCATTTAACTAGAGGTGAGATTCATTCATTCATCAGTGGTGTCTTGAGGCCTACTAGGAGTTCATGCATCCATACATTCAGAATCCATTCATTTCTATCACAGGCCTTTAACCCAGACAGTCGGCTTTGTTTTCAAACACAGATCCGGGTCAAGATCCAGTTGGAGAGCTGGAGTCAGATATCCAAAAGCATTAGGTTTAATTTTAGTGGCGCAGCGGGGGTCAAACGTGGCTGCCTTGGTGCTGGTGAGCTCATCACTGCTGTACAGGAAATGCAGCTACATGACAGGAGCACAGGAAGTGGTCACGGTTTAGCTTTTCAACCGCACTAGGGCGGTTGCATTCAAGCATCAGGCTGAGAATTAAGTGTTTTACTTGAGGTGTGAGATGTGTACAAAGAACAGGAAGCTGTCACCACACGTGACACTAAAGCTAAAACGGTAACCACCGAGGAGTCACAGCACTGATGGCAAATGTTTCTATCTTTTCTTGTTATTGTTATCTTTAATTAGTGTCATCTGTATCTATATGAACCACGTGTGTCTCTTTTCCTTAGCTGTGAGGATTTTTTCAGCAAGGCAAGCATATCCTACAAATACAGATATAACCTTCCAAGCTGTGACTGACATACCAGAGCCAGTGGAGTTCCTCTGGCACTTTGGAGACTACACTACAGCCACTACTACCTCTAGGACCATCACTAGAAAATATCTAAACCATGGCAGGTAAAAGCGAGACACATACAACATTTAAAAATACAATAATTTGAGATTTTTTTTTAAAATAAACTGGAGCTTAGAAATTGTTCATCCACAGAAAAGGTTTGATACATTTTGTTTTTCAAATCCTGACAGTTAAAAAAACAAGCCAACAAAACTGTCACAAAGGTTAAACATATGAAGTGCATATGCTTAAATCTTAATGTGAAATCTAAAAGCCTCGGCAGGAACTGGCAAACAACTAGCATCACCCAGCCTCTATTGGTTGATCCTTCTTGAGCTTGAGCTTCTTCATCCCTACATTAATACGTGCACCATGGAGGTTATGTTTTTGGTAGCATTTGTGTGTCTTTGTGTCTGTAAATACAATAGCTTAAAAAGTTTTAAATAAAATATGATTAAATAAATAAAGCAAAATGTGAATTGTGCTAACCCCTGTCAAATCCCACCATAGGTATAATGTGTCTGTAATTATGTCACATGGTAAGATGGCCGTTACCTCTGACGTGTTCCCGGTGGTAGTCCAGAGAACAGTGAAGCTCAACAGGCTGGTCCACCGGGCCTCGGTTTTGCAGAATCATACAGTGGTGTTCAGTTGCCGGGTAAATGTGGGGACCGACGTCACCTTCCTGTGGAGCTTTGGGGATGGAACAAGCCGATCTGGACAGAGCACAGAACGGCACATCTTCCACAGGTGAGTCACAGAGTTTAACAGACCTTAGGCGTTCGTTCTCCTTGTAAACTCAAATCTAACTTAAAGTTTAGATTAAATAAGGATTCAGATTCTCTAATTCCATATTTCCTTTATAAAAAAAGTGGTCCTGCATGTCTCACTATCATTTTTTTATTAAAATTTTATTAAAATCCCACGTAACCTAACACAACTGTGCTTACTAAACGTGTTTTCCCTCTTCAGAACAGGAGAGTTCAGAGTCAAAGTGACGGTGTCTAACCTGGTCAGCTCTGCTTCTCTGAGCAGCTACATCTTTGTTGTGGACCAGCCTTGTCAGCCTCCACCTGTCAAAAACATGGGGCCTCTTAGACTACAGGTAGCTCTTTGTCCAAACCCCACAATTACACTATGATTAAGCATAGTTTAAAAAAATAAATTTGCTCCTAGGTACGAAGATATGAGGTTGTCCATCTGGGTGTGACGTATGAGAAGGAAGTTGACTGTGATGTATCAGGAGGCCTGCGCTACTCCTGGACTTTATTTGACTCTGCAGGCCGAGCAGTGCTGTTGCCTCTCACAGACACGCACAGGCAGACCATCACACTGCAGAGCCATCTCCTGCACTATGGCACTTATACGGCTACTGCCAGGGTGTGTAAGAAATGGAAACAATTACAGTAATAATTTCAGAAGAAATATTTAAATGCCGGTTTCTCCATTTCAAGCTTTGATTTCTGTTATTATACTATTATTATGAATGATGGAGGCTTGTGTTTCATCTGCAGGTTCAGGTTGTCGCCAGTGTCGTGTACAGTAACTACAGCGTGAGGGTTGAGGTGGTGCCGAGCCCTCCTGTGGCTTTCATCCGGGGTGGCACCAACATCTTCCTCAACAACAGGAACGCTGTAGTAACCCTGGATGGGCAGGCATCTTATGACCCTGATTTCCCCATGAACCCACTCAGGTAGAAATCGAGCCCTAACACCTTTAATAGGCAAAAAGCCCAAAGATGTTGCCTCAGTGAGGAAAAACAGATAAGAATGTTCACATTCCTCTGGTTTAAAATGTTTATGAAAGTGGTTGCTTTCACATTCTCTTTGGTTCCTCAGCCATACGTTTAGTGTTCAGCTTAAGGTTTGCTGAGATTTTGCTTTTTAGGTCTTCCTCCTCCTGACCGAGGGCATCTTAGTCGACATTTAATTTTTGAATCAAAATTCAGTTTGTCTTGTAGCGCGAGACTTTTCCTCTGCCTTGAGCAGTTCACGATGGGTGTGTTCCTGTTGCTGCAGCTGCTCACTAGGCTGCACTCTCCAGATCCGCTCCTTCTGAAGCCAGTTAGTGAGCTGTGTCCACGAAAAGCTATTCTCTCTCGTCTCTGCTTCCAGTCTGGTAGTGAGCTGGCTGAACTTCACTCGGGAGGAAATGTGTTGCACTTTGGGTGCCTAGAGCCTCATTTGTTGTTTCAAAGTCCTTCAGCTGCACGTCTGGCCCACACAACATTTATCAGTTGCATATCTGATATCTGTAATTGCCAAAAGTTGCCTAGATTAGGCTCAGCTCTAAATAAATAAATTGCAGAAATGACCAAAGAAAATTTTAAACATTATTTCTTGGTTAATTTTCCTGCATCTTACTCATGTTTTGTTTTATTTATGTCACCTTAAGAAGATTGATGTGTATTTGGAAGTTAACACAATTTCTGATTTTCTCCCTATAGCTACAGTTGGGCATGTAAACCAGTGAGTACCATCACCAGCTCCTGCTTCAACCAGCACATTCCCGCTTCGTCACCAGTGCTCAAATTTCCCACCAGCTTCTTAAAAAGAAACTTTGACCAGTTCCAGTTTACGCTCACTGTCCACAGCGGAGAGCGTTCCTCTTCATTAGAGACCTTCCTCACTGTAACATCAAACTTCATCGGGTGTGAACTCTTAATAAAAGTCTCCATTGAATAATTTAACTGAAAAGAATCAAATAGAAGTGTTTGATTAAAAAAGCAGCACCTTAATTCTTAAGTGACGTTTAACACGCACCTAAATGCATCCGATCCAGGAAGGTGTCCGTTTACTGCCCTGAGTGTTGGGGAGACCGTGTGAACTGGGATCAATCTTTCTCTGTCAGTGCCATGTGTGGAGACTGTCACATTCCTGCACAGCACATCCAGTACACTTGGAGTCTGTACCTGGTCAATGCTTCATCAAAGCCTTTCACAGAAGGTAAATTCAATTTAGTCACTTTGCAAGAAAGCTCCTGGAAAAATTCCCCTAAAAAAAATGGAAATTAAATAAGAAAAATTAAAATCTTGTGTTCTGTTCTAGTCCCGTTTTGCCACACAGTAGATCTCAGCACCATGTCTGCCATCATGGAAAGTCCTGCCACCTCTACTCTACACCCTCCTGTTACAGATGTGTCCCAGAACACCCATACGGCCTCTTATTCATCCTCTTCACCTGTTACTGTGGCTTCCTTTGAAACCGTGGCCACAAATGGTGATGTGGCTGATTGACTGCTTTGTTATGAGCTGTATATATATATAAAAAAACCTATATATGGATAGATGGGTACAAGGGTGGGTAGATAGATAGATAGATAGATAGATAGATAGATAGATAGATAGATAGATAGATAGATAGATAGATAGATAGATAGATAGATAGATAGATAGATAGATAGATAGATAGATATGTGCCTTAAAACGTAAAACTCTGTCACTAAATTTGACTTCTTTCCTCATGCAGATTCTAGTCTGCATGTTCTCAGCAATGACCGTGTCCTATATTCTGACCACGTTGGCCAAGGGGACATTAGCAGTGAACTCCCGGTGGAGCCTGACTCCTCTGCTGACTGGGACTTTTCTTTTCCCGTTCTGGAGAGCGGCAGTGAGGGTGGTCGACTAGGTGAGAAAATATGAGCATTATCTAAAATCGCTATATAAGCTCAGTCTATTTAAGTTATATTTAATTTAATGCTGTTAGCAAAAAATTGGGATTTAAATGGACTAAATTACAATAAAAATACAGTTTGTGGAAGTTTTACCAACCTGGAACCAACATGGCAAAAGCTCCCATCATAAATAAATAACTTTATACAAACATACTGAATATTTTTCAGTTATATGGGGCCATATTGTGCTGCTTGACTGGTATTATTATTGCACTAAAGCTGGTACTGTTACAGATCCAGATTATGGTGCTCCCTTTCCAAGCGCCGAGGAAGGAGACCCAGGGATGTCAGCAGGAAGACCCAGAGGTACGGTTCATATCTATGTTCATTGTTTTTTTTATTATCTGAGATGGTCATTTACTCACTCACAATCGTTCCCAGGTGAAGATAGTGAGAGCTTCAGTGTAGGAGAAGCCTCGATATTTCATACGGGATTACACGAAGATGAAGGGAGTAATCTAGTGGATCCTAAGCCTTTTGTGGCAATTCAAGCACCAACATTGCTCGACTTACCTCGAAACCCCCTGAACAAAGGCCTCTTTGAGTCCTTCACTTACACAGGTACATTATGAAGAAAAATCACTGCATCTGTGTCAGTGTCTCAGCATTTAGTCATCTTTTTTTCCCCTTTTTAAAATCTACAGGAATCTCCTCTTCTTTACTCACGATCAAGCCCTTCAGTCTGAGGCCCAGGAGCAGATACATGTTGGAAGTCACTGCCAGTAAGTTTGGGGATGGCTCCACATAGATCAACCCAGGCAAGAGTTATTAGAGTTGTATAATAACAGGACAATGGGACAAAAGGCCAAAATCACAGACATATATTTTTGTTTACATTTACTGCAGTACTGTAACTTGAACATAATAATTCCCACATTGCCTTTAAAGTCAGTCTCCGTGTGCTAACTATCGTCTCGATCTGTTGTCTGATGAATTGAGAATCTCAGAGCAGGCGTCTGGGCCGGACTCAGCTGTTCTTACAGACCAACCCTGTTCCAGAGGGCTTAACGTGCCAGGTGCAGCCTGTCAGAGGACTGGAGTTACACACACACTTCAGCATCTTCTGCACCTCAGGGAGGGAGGTATTTCCCGTTTCATGCTTTTAACACTGTTCCTGCTTATTCGACCTTGCCTGCTGTGTTTGATGAAAGATTTTCAAAGAGCATTTTTATTACAAAACACAAAACATCGCCACTCAGCGCTCAAAGTTCAGAGCTGTCTGCCAGTAATTGAAGTAAACCTCTTCAGGGCTCTCCTTGACTCCATAATTTTACTAATTAATCACCAAAATTTTTTTTGACCTTGGTCCTGGCATGTCAGTCTTCACAGAAATGTGTTTGTGTGTGTGTGCCTGCCAAAGGACCTACTGTATGAGTACAGTTTCAGTGTGGGAGACCGACCCCCCAGGACACTGTACCAGGGGAGAGACTTCCAGTACTACTTCAGCCTTCCTTCAGGTGACCCCAGGAATGACTATAAAGGTAAACAAAAAAAGACACACTGAATGCTTAAGGAGCATTAACAGAATTTATTATTTTTTAAATATTTTCTTATTTTTTATCGCTCTTATTGCTGTCGTCTCCACAGTAACTATTTACACAAAAATCAGAAGCAGCACGTATGGTTCAGCCACCAAACCTTGTCCTGTCACAGTACAAGTCCAACCAAGCTTCCTCAGAGACACCTCTTCTTTTTCTTCCCATCATGATACTGAACTGGAGCTGTAAGAACCCCCACACGATCACATTATGATGATATGATATGTAGATTTCTCATGCTGTCTACTTAAGAGGGCCTGCTGGGGATTTAAACAGCACTAAGCTGGAGCACACTCAAGGATTTTATACTGTCAGCTTTAAAGCTGCTGTTAAGATCGACCGTGTGTTAAACTACAAAGCATGTTCTTAAACTGTGCTGCATCCTTCACCACCTTCAGATTCGAGTCAGGTCTGAGGAACCTGTCGGCTCTGGTGCAGCTTCGGAACATTGTGGAGATTCGTAACTACATCAGCCTCCTCTCCAGCATCCTGAACAGACTCAGCCTGGAAACGGAGGCCAACACACATGCACAGAGGCACATGCGCTCTGTACTCATTCGCACCTTGTGTGAGCTCGAGAGCAGCGATCAGGTAAACACACGAACAGTACAAGTGATAAAACACAACAGCGTTCTTTTTCGTTTTTTACAACCCCAGCTCTCTGGGAGGAAGGGTGGTAACATTAAGATCAACTTTTGATGTGTGAATAGTGAATCAAAAGCTGATATGTAAGTTCAAATCTATGTAATTTTATTCATATAGCACCACAACAGTTGCCCTGAGGCGCTTTATGTTGTAAGGCATTAATAGAGAGAAAACCACAACAATTAGACAACCTCCTGTGAGCAACAGGAAGAAACCTCCAGCAGAACCAGGCTAGGGGAGTTAATTGCCAGTACTTGTTGGCAGTGAGGAAAAAGAGAAGAGAACAAAAGACAACTAATAATCAGTGCTTATTTAAACACATAGGAAGTTCTCTCACCTCAACCGGTCGCAGCAGATGGCCGCCCCTCCCTGAGCCTGGTTCTGCCGGAGGTTTCTTCCTGTTAAAAGGGAGTTTTTCCTTCCCACTGTTGCCAAAGTGTTTGCTCATAGGGGGTCATATGATTGTTGGGGTTTTCTCTGTATGTACTATTGTGCAATATAAAGCGCCTTGAGGCGACTGTTGTTGTGATCTGGCGCTATATAAATAAAATTGAATTGAATCGAATTGAGGTGAATGAAGACACACTCAATGCATTATGGGAAGCCTGCAGCATAATGAAGAGAGGGTTCAGGGTCACCTGATCCAGTCCTAACTATAAAGTTTATTAAAAAGAAAAGTTTGAATCCAAATCTTAAAATGATGCCTCTGTCCTGAATCTGTAGACTGTGCCTCAGGTGGTAGAGCAGGTCATTGAAAGGTTGTTCCACTCTGCATGCCTATTATACTAACCCCAAGTTGTGCTCCAGTGCACCCACTAAAAAGTGAATGTTGGTGGATGTAATGCTTTTATAAATGAGTTATGGTGCAAAAAGTGCATGGAGTGCTAATTTAAAGTAGAAAAGTGCTATATAAGAACCATTTACCATTCAGTTATGTTTCCATTCTAGGTGTCAATGACAGACAATATTTACATTCTCAACGACCTGCTACGAGTTACAAGTCAGGTGAGTGGTTGGACTCCCAAAACCAAAGTGGGAGCTGGGTTGTAGATGCTAGTTGCTAGATGCTTGTATGTTTCTCATACTTCCTTTATTACTTTTAGGTGACACTAGCGAGCGCCAAACGAGTAACAGCTCACATTCAGACCATCTCAGAGCAGTTTTCTTCATCTAGCACTGCTCGCCGCTACTTTATAAACCAGAAGGTGCTCACTACAATGCTCACCCTGCTTTCACACAGCCTTCAGGTGGTGACTAGTTGCACTTTCACACCTGAAATTACACAAGAAGATTCAACTACTAATGAAAGCCTAAGAAATGACGAAAACACTCCAAACAGCAGTGCCGTGAACTCATCCACAGATGGCCACGTCAAACAAGGACAGTCACCTCCAGCAAAGCAAGCGGTGAAGCTTGTAGCTGATATTCTGCAGGCTGCTTTGAAGATCATGCTGGTCAGACAAAACACATTCAAAACTATTTCTCCACAGTTTCAGTTTTTTAGTGAAATTCATCCTCCTTTTTTTTGTTTTCCAGAAGTACATTTTGTTCTATGAGACCAAGGAGCACAGAGTCAGCAGCGGCCTCATTAATTTGTATGCTGCATCCCAAAACAACACCTCCACAGTCATAAACAGCGGCTCAGTCTGGGTCTACATGCCTGCTTCTTTCACCCAGATTCTGTTTCTCCAGCATGGACCATGTGTCCTCACTGTGCTCACCGTGCTCGCCCATAGCCCCTACACCTGCGCCAATCCTACACATGTGAGGCTCAGTATTTGTATATACAGTGATTTAACCATGTGACTCATTGAGACGTCTGCATTGGCAGTGAGACTTTTAACTCTAACCCCTTTATAGGTTTTTTTGTTTAACATAACTGTGACCCTTACGTTTTCTGCCAGTTATTTCATGGTTTAGGCTTTACGTGGTTAAAGGCAAGACTTCTCTCTTATTCTTTGGTTTACCAGTTAAGTGGACCAGTGGTTGAACTGAGTCTGTACAAGTGCAACACAAGGAGAAGGATCCATGTTCGCTCCCTCATTCAACCAATCAACACAGAGTTTCGTCACCCACAAAGAAACGTGAGCTGCTGATTATCCTTTTCTGTTGTTTATGGAAAATGAGAGGTTCTTTATAAAAAGATTTTTTTTTAAAGAAATTCTTGAAACGTGCAGTGTTGTAGCTTTACTCCAGCAACACGAGAATGCATTTCTGCTGCAGAAAAGCACTTCATCTGAGTTCACCCTCCTGCGCAGCCAGGTCAACTACCACAGCTTCAACATTACCCAGGAACACTTGCTGCAGTCCATCCAGCTTACTCTAGTCTTCAGACCCCCAACCAAAAAGGCGTTTCCCCTCATGGTGCTCTTCAGGTATCATTACAGCACTGCGTTATACTCATACTCAGATTATAACATAATAATTTGAATGAGATTTGACTGAACGGTGAGAATATTGCACATATCTAACTGTGAGTGTCCACTGTATCAGGATGTTTGAAAGGCCGACTCCTAGAGTGCACCATCTAAACAGGATTTACAGGTGGGAGAGCAACACCTCACGCATCACTCTGCCCTCATCCTACCTCAGTGGTAAGACCATTTTCTGTTTCTGTCTCCTCTGCCTTCCTGGTCTTTCCTTCTGTTAAAATCCCGGTCCTTTTACAAAGTATTTTTTAGAATGATTATTTATTTGTGGACTGAAAAATCAGTTATACTTACTAGAAATCCATTGATCCACGTTATATTTTTGTAAAGGCTTTAAAGGAAATAAGATCATGTGTTTTAACTGAGTAGTCAAGTCATCTTTCTAACCTATATGTACTTTGAATACGTTTGTTGGGAAACATCATATCAAATTCCTAAAACTTCCAGCTGCAGGTGTTGGTCACTTGGCTCTGCTAAATGCTGACTTTGGGAAAGCAGTCAGAGGCAATCATCTGACTGAAGAGATAAGCTACAGTCTGACAGTGGAAAGCAGTCTGTGTTTGTCCTGGGACTGCCAGCAGGGGGCCTGGACACATCAGGGCTGCAGGACACAGCTAAAAGACACAGATTCAGCTGTGAGCTGCAGGTAAAGCGTGCGAGTGTGTGTGAGAGAATATAAAAAATCAAACACACACTAAAGGATAAATGTGGATGCAGAGGTGATTAACATGCTTCTTAATATTTGCTGAATCCCAGCTGCCACCGGTTGAGACCACTGACCATAAAGCAGCAGCAGATCCAGAGCATTCAAAGCACAGCAGATGTGGACCAGTTCCTAAGGTGACCAACGGAGACCTGGAAAAATAACAAAAAACAAAAAAAAAAATTACAGGATTGCTAGTTTTCTTTTCTTTTATGTGTATTTTAGAATAAATCAACTTCTTGACGCAGTAAAGCTTTTTTTTCCCTTTTACAAACAATATAGAAATTAAGTATAAAAAAAAAAGAAGTATAACATCCTCTCGTGCCTCTCTCTCTTTCTCTTTCTCTTTGCTTCTCTGAAACCTCAGCGCATCCACTGATCTGACGATGCTGGGCACGCTGTTGCTGTTCGTGTGCCTGTACGTCGTGGGATTGGTGGCGTGTAAAAAAGCTGATGTTGTCTTCACGCAAAATCAAAGGGTCCACTACCTTTCTGACAACTCTGCGTCTGATCCGTATCTCTACGCAGTCACCACTCACACGGGTCTCAGATCTGCAGCCCGTATGAGTGCAAAGGCAGGGTTGTTTTTAGTTTCTTCAAAATCAGCTCCTGTGGTATTTAGCTGTTGTCAAAATATGTTCCTCCTGGATCCTCATGGCCAATCATATAAAACAAAGTTTTTAAAAAGTTTTTTTTTCCCCAGACTTAAATGCCTTTTTAAAAAAAATCTTTATATATTTACCAGGTGTACATATCACTGTATGGTGAAGATGGGTTCTCGCAGACAAAAGAATTACAAGTCCCAGGATGCACTCTGTTCAGGAGGAACTCTAAAGACACCTTCATACTTTGGTAAAATCCTCCAAATATTAATATCAGTGATTTAGAAACAAGATTTTTTTCTTTTGTGGTTGCGTTCAATATGTAAACAAAAGAATAGAATAGAATGCCTTTTATTGTCACTATACAGTTGTAAAATGAGATACAGAGCATCTCCTACTCAGTACAAATATGCTGGGGGGGGGGCACAGTTATGCAGCTCTATATACACATGGATAGTATTAACAGAGGGAAAAAGATATATATATATAAAATGTACAAATATACAAGCTGGTTTTAAAAAAAAGTAATATGTAATAAAATAGTGTTATGTATTTACAGTTGGGTTATTCCACATAAATTGGTATTGCACAGTGGTGGTCCATAGATGAAGTGGGAAGAAAATTACTTGGGGGGGGGGCTGTGTTATCGGTGCATGTGTGAGTTCAGGGTGGTTGGCTTTGGGGAAGAAACTGTTTTTGAGTCTGTGGGTTTTTGTGCTGATGCACCTGTAGCGAAGCAGGCTGAACATGTTGAAACCAGGGTGGGAGCTGTCCTTGATAATGTTTGCTGCTCTGCTGAGGCAGCGGGAGGAATAAATGTCCATCAGGGAGGGGAGAGGGCAGCCGATGATCTTTTGTGCTGTCTTTGGCACAAGTGCTGTCTTTTGACAAGCAGTAGAAGGTCAGCAGCAGGTTGGAGTTCAGCTTGTACTTCCTGAGGACTCTCAGGAAGTGCAGCCGCTGTTGGGCCTTCTTGACGACCGCTGAGATGTTGTCTGTCCAGGAGATGTCAGCAGAGATGAGGACACCAAGGAACCGGAAGGTGTGGACCCTCTCTTCACACTTCCCGTTGATGTAAAGGGGGGCTAAGTCAGTGCTGTGTCTCCTGAAGTCAACAATGAGCTCTTTGGTTTTCTTAGTGTTCAGTACCAGGTTGTTTTTTGAACACCATGCTGCCAGCTTCAGGACTTCCTCTCTGTAGTCTGCCTCGTCTCCCTTTGAGATGAGTCCGACTACCAAAACTACAAAAGGGAGATGAATCACTGTAATGTTTCATTATCTCATTAGCCTGTGCTATAATCTCCATGTCTTCGCTCCCCACAGTGAAGCAGAAAGCCTGGGCCCAGTGTGGGGCGTTCACATCTGGCATGACAACTCTGGACCTTCCCCTGATTGGTACCTCACACAGGTGGAGGTATCTGAGGTAATAAAAAAAAACTACAGAAGGAAAAAAATGTTTGTGAACACATCTTTTCATCAACAGCGGTTTGACTTATTATTCAGGTGCTCAGAGGGCATGTGGTGGGACGCTCTTGGATGTTTGCTGGCCAGTGCTGGCTGGCTGCGAGCAAAGGCGATGGCCGAGTGGAGAGGATGCTGCGTGTTTGCACTCGGGAGATGAACTTTGCTCAGGTACAACACTCATGTTCGTGTAAAAACTATTTTCGGCCTCTCCATTTGCACACGAGGCATTGTCACAGTGAGTTCATCTACACTACACATAAAATCGAATGTAATCTTTGCTGCTGCGTCACCCCAGGTCTCCCTCTGTGTAATTGCAGATGCTGCATCTCAAATTTTCTGACTACTTGGCTGATTTCCATACATGGGTATCCCTGTACAGCTGCCCCTCTCCCAGCTCTTTCACACATACACAAAGACTAAGTGTGTGCCTGCTGCTGGTGTTGGGGTACGCATGTGTCAGCGCTGTAATCGTTGCACAAACGGACGATCAGGTAGTCTGATCAAAAGCCCTTTAAGTTATAGATTTGGTGAGCAGGAGCCCTGAAACGCCTTACCTACAGCTCAGTGATGCGTCTACTTATTCTGTTTGCAGCTGCTGTTTGCATTGGGTTTTGTGGATGTGTCCGCTGGTGCTGTAACAAATGGGCTTGTAAGCGTAGTGGCTGTGCTGCCTCTAGTAACGGCGGTGTCTTTCCTGTTTCGACTGCGTGCAGTGCAGCTGACAGGATCACGATTCCAACGTGCAAAAGGCAGAAAGACTGAACAGGAATATTCTGAAGGTAAATTGGTTTTCTGTGTACCTGTGTACCTCTTTTTGCATTTTGTTGTGCCCGTTGTTGTATTGTTTTTTATCTTATAATTTTATCATCTCCTCACAGACGCACTCTCACTAAGTGACAGCACGTTAGAGCGCCGTCTCTCCTGGAGCGGCCTCCAGCAGTGGGATGAATCTTGGATGCAGAAATACCAGGTTACACTTCAGAGTAGTTTCTGTGTTGCCTTCCTTTCCAGTTCTCCTCGTCTTCATTCTCACAGCTTCTAACACCACCGTCTGACCTTTCTTTTTCTGCTGTAGGATGCAGACCTGTCGGTTTCATACAGCAATGCTGATGAAACACCCCACAAAAAACAGTCTGAATTCCTTCCTGACAGCAGCAGGTTTCACAAAACCCAACGAGCTCGTTTGTCCAGGACGAAAGATGAAGATCTCCAAGGACGATGTTCATCAGACTGTGCCTCGGAGAGAGGAAGCTATTATGATGCCATTGAGAAACTGAGAGACAGACCAACATGTCAGTCGTGTGTCTATGTGGCCTGGACTCTGTGTCTGGTGTTGTCCCTCTCCTGCCTGGTGCTCTCTGCAGTGCTGGGAATGAGGTAGTGAAAGTGTGACGTCCTTAAATGTTCATAGCGAAAATATCTGTGATGTCTGACATTTTATCTGTTACGATATTGTATCACAGGTATCGGTGTCACACTGTTAAAGCCTGTCTGTGTGCATTTTGATGTGTTAGATTTAACAGTGGCAAGGTTCTGCTTTGGGTCCATTCTCTTTTCATCTCCCTGATGTGTTGCATCTTCATCATTCAGCCAGCTTTGGTAAAATAATACCTGCTTTTTACAATTAGCTACACAACTACGTAATGTCACAAACCTTAAATAAAAATATCATCTTGATGTTTTTCTTTTACAGATACTTGCGATGGCCATGGCTGTCTCCTGTTGGCACAGGAAAACACCAGAATTTCATATTTTTTTCAGAATGAGGGAATTCAATGTCGAGGCTTTGAAACTTTGGAGCCACAGAGGCATTAATGGAGCCGAGGAGCAGCTTACTGAGTCTGCTTCTCCCCACAAACGACGCTCACACCTTAAAAAGGTAATAACCAGACGCTCATAGGCTTTAATATTGTTCAGTTTGCTTCCTTCTGCAATGTGAACTCAGTTATTTATGGTTGACAGCTGCTCGGAGCTCGACGACGAGCTCGGTACCTGGGTCTTGTACGGCCACCGACTCTGGCAGAGCTGAGGAAAACTCAATGGAGGAAAAGAAAAGAGGCTCCTATTCATAAAACCTTGAGGTGTGCCTTTGTGAATGCATGTGCACCCGTCTATATGTGATGTAAGACTTTTAAGTGCTTTTTCTTCTCATACAGGGATTTGTCTCTTAGTGTCGCCATGCTTTCCCTGATGATTTGTATAACCTATGACAGCTCATTCAGGGACCATTACCAGCTCAACAGAGCTGTCAGAAGACACTTTGTGAGGTAGCACTCACACACCCTTGCTGTATATCTTTCTGACATTCACATTTATTTCTAAAACAGAGAATAATCAAATGTTATCTTTCATCAGAAACAGTGGTAATACATTTATGTCCATACAAAAGCATGCGGACTGGTGGAACTGGTCACAGACAGATCTGATAAGGTCACTGTACGAGCACTCATCAGCCAAAATAGAGGTAAGCAACGACTTTTAACTCCAAAGGCACCTAAACTCCAGGCTGGTGAAGAAAACTCTGACCACGTGTTCACGTCACTTTGATCCTACAAAATTAACATACAACATAAAGCCAAACCAAACTGCCCCTCCTTTGGTATTCTGATGTCATTCAGCAGCCACATATTGTGATTGGAGAGCCAATCCTGCAGAAGATTGAAATGTCTGGCACGTCTCCAACCGAGGTATGTGACCAAAGGTGAACTGATAGAAAGACAGATGGAATGAGTATATTTCATATTTTCTTACATTAAGGAATGCATGACTTCCTGCACTTATAAACACTCACAATTAGGAAATAAAAATGCTCTAATTTACATTTTTTAAACTTGCAATTGCACAGTAAAATCTGGATTTGTAGACTCTGTCTGTGTACTTTAGTTGTGTTCCTAGTGCTTTATGTTGAATATTGTGATGCAAATATATTTGCAGTACATCCAGCTTATGCACTCTCAAATCTCACAATTTCCAGGTACCCATTATGACTCCAACAACGCTATGTGGTCACCTTGGTTGTTACACAGGACCAAGTGCTACAGTTGGCTTAGGTCACACAAAGTAAGAGATCCACAAAAGAAACTGATAATTAACCTTTTTTATTTCCAAATAATGATCACACCAGCAGTTCTACTGCTCTCCTGCAGGTCTGATTCTGCATCAAAACTGAAGTTTCTGCATTCAGCTGGCTGGTTGGACGGACGCACGGTGGCTCTGAAGACTCACTTTACCTTGTACAGCCCTGCACCAAACTTGTTCACCAGTGTGACCCTGCTCGCTGAGAAGAGCCCCACTGGTGTCCTGCTGCCTTCTGTGGAAGTCCATTCAGTCAGGGTATATCACACTGCTACTGCCTGGGACTATGTTGTTATGGTCTGCAAGGTAAAACACTTCACTAACTTTTAGATTGAGTCTAAAAAGATGCTACAGATTAAAGTTGACATCACAGGTGAATATATTTTTTCTCCTTCCTCCTCTCTCACCAGCTTCTCTTCCTCTTCTTGTCTCTCGTACAAATCTCATGCCAAGTGTCCAGTATGGGACAGCAAGGGCTGATTGGATACTGGACAACACCTTGCAGCTGGATGGAAGTTAGTCTGCCCGAGACAAAATAATCATTGTAGCACAAATATTTCTAAGGTTTTAGAAACATAGAGCTTGAACCAGGGACACACACCAGCTCACAGTCAGATACACACTAATCTAAACAAGATTAGATTAGATTAGATTACCTCACTGGAAGGATAAAGTAACCTGTGGCTGTTTGACTAACAACCCTGACAAGCAAAACACACAGAAATATCATATGAAGCTCAAATTATCTAAAAGGGCACAATGAACATAGTTTTATCCCTCTTTCTGTCTTTTGCAGTTTGGTGTGCTCACAGCAACACTGGTGCACTATGCGTGTCACATTTATCACTCCACTGTTATCATGAGCGTTGCAGAGCTGCTGGAGAGAAACAACCACAGAGGCCATGTTGACGTTCAGCTCCTGGCTTCCTGGGAACAAGTGAGAGAAATTTGCAGCACCTTCTCTTCATGTGGGCTATTTATGAGTGGCTTGTTTGCACTGTAGTTGGAGTACATTTTAAGAATGCAGAGATCTGTTTGCCTTTACAGTTTCTTCGTACTCTGCGTGGTATTATGCTCTTCCTTCTCACCATCAAGTGTGTGACTGTACTGAGGATGAACAGGACCTTTGCCGCCTTTGCTACACTCACTGCCCGCTTACTCTCAAGCCTTTTATGGCCAATGGTAAACACTTTATAACTCATCTTAGGAAAGGTTTTCACTCCAAGCACTGTATTAGTAGTTGCTGCAAAATAAAGCAGTCGACATTCATTGACGTGCATTGGTGATATTTGATATATTTTTGTACTTCATGCAAAGTATTCTTGCCAAAATTGCTACAAATTGAAGTTTTACTAAAATTCAGAGAAATGTGCATCTTCTCTTGTGCTAGATTTCAGGTGTGATCCTGCTCATGGCATCGTCCTGCTTGGGGTATCTGCTGCATATTCAAAGCTCCTGGACAGTCAGCCCTATTCAAGTCATCCTTAGGACTCTGCACTGCGTCCTCTACCGGGGACTCGGAGCCACCAGCAACAACAGAGGCCTGCTCCACTCTAACTTCGATGTATTTATCTGTGGAGTTCTCTATCTGTCTGCTGTGGTGTGGACAGCAGTGGTACACGCTCCTATATTATTTGCTTTTTGTTTATTTGGTTGGTTACTTTGTTTAGTTCGTTTCTTTTTTTGTAAAACTTGTAGTCAAAAGGCTAATTTCTGTAATAGACCTCATCTTATCTGAGATCACATCATTGTTCTGTAAGAAGCATGTCTTCCTTGTAGGTGATTGGTGCGATGTCCTCACTGGTTAGAGGTGCCAGAAGATCTCACAGGAGGAGGAATTTGTTCACTATTGCAGAGCTTGCAAACTACATCAGACTGAGGGTCTCTGAGCTGACAGCTACACAACATGAAGAAGCACAAAATGATAACCATACAGAGGGAAGGGTAAGTAACAGGAAGAAGAAAAAAATACTGAACGAGTGAATGGAAACACACAGACTAAATACACACAAGGGGTGATCATGTGGAAACACACGAGGAAACAGCTGACACTAATGAAGATAATGACACCACAGGGGAAGTGAACCTAAACGTTTATGACAAAGACACACCAGACTCTTTCAAAATAAATCAGGAAACACTGAGAAAATACAATCGTCAAAGAACAAAACTAAGATACACAAAACACTGGGTTGTAGACCCAGTACTGTGACGGTTAGATATAGCTTGATTAAAAAAAAACACTTTTTTTTTGCTCCCAGAAATGTGCTGGTTGTTTTGATTCCTTCCAGTCTAAAAATAGACTTTTCCTATTTTCAGGCTTATTACCTCGAGGAGTGTGAAAGTCTAGTGGACGAACTGTTGTTTAGACTCGACGCCCTCTCTGACAGCTTGCACCTCAAAGCCCATCGCTACAGGAAGGACAGTCCTGTCATCTTCCCCACAACAGAGCCCTCCAACATGGACTCACAGGTGAATCAGTCTATATATGCGCCATACAAATAAACTTTGATTGTTTAAAGTCACACAGTGTGTTTTTAAGGAGTAAAAACAACATTGTTGAAACTCTGTGTGATTCTGTTAGGGCTCTACGAAGTCACAGATAATTGTGAATGGCACACTTTCAGATGACCAATGTTTGTTAAATCTGGGAGAAACCCCAACTGTGTCTCACCTGTTCAGGTAACAGAAATGGACAAGGCTCCGCCCAGTTTGTAGGCATTATTTTTAAGCAGGTACCAAAGGGGAATAATGTAATCATGTGACTGACTGACTGACTGACTAACTTATAGGTTCCGGGCTAACATGGACATCCTGCAGCAGAGGGGTCAGACTGGATGTAACCCCTCCTCCAACTCGGTTGTGGCACCTGATGATAGTTTAAAGGGTAAAAACTTCCCAGAGTCAGTAGGCAAAAGTCAGGCCGTCCATACAGGTTCACCACAAGACACTCTTACTGTTCTGGTCCACGAAGAGCCTGGAAGAGCAGTCCCAGATAAACACTAGAGTCCTCATGGAGATAGCAAATGATGAATTCGTTGTTTACTCATTCTTATATTTGTTCCATTGTAAAGGTGTGTGGAATAGTACAGTATGATATATCCAAACCAAACCTTTTACTTTTCTTTTGGCTTTCCAGGTTGTATGTAAAAAGCCATTAATAAAGTGTTTGAAGCAACACATCTGCTGTTATTATTATTTGTGTTTAATTTATCTACAAAAAGGTACATTTACTTTTTCAATTTTACCTAAAAATGTAGTAGCATAGTAAAGTAGCATGTTTTGTCTTTTTTTTTTTTTTTTTAACTTGTTAGCACAAAAATTTGGAACCCATCCATCCATCCATTCTCTTCTCTCTACATATATTCTTAAACAGCCTGAATATAGACCAGTTAAATATAGTGAAGTGCAGGTGGATGAGTGTAAACACCTGGGGTCAACGGTGGAGCGGGTGGAGACTGAGGGACTGAAAGTGGGACTGGGTGTCAGAGGTGATTTGTGACAGGATAGCAGCAAGTGTGAAAAGGGACGTTTACAAGACTATAGGGAGACCTGCGTTTATGTATGCATTGGAGACAGTGGCAGTGACAAAGCTGTTCACTACACAGACTGTGGAAGTTTTTTACTCTGAGCCTGAGATCTTGGAACTCGGTGTACTCTTTCAACAAGCAGCTAAAAACTTGTGTTTGGTTAACTTTTCTTTTTTCTCTTTTCAATGTTTGTCTTGAAATGTGCTGTACAAAGAAATGTCTTGCTTACAAAAAGACAGCAGGCTAAGCTGGAAGAGACAGAGCTTGACATGCTCAGATTTTCATTGGGAGTGACCAGAATAAACAAGACTAGAAATGAGTGCATCAGAGGGACAGCTTAGGTCAAACTCTGAACACATTTTAATAACAAAATCCCTGTGATTTTTACTTCCCACACAACAAAAAAACATATTTTAACATTATAAAATAGACAAGACAATCAACACAAAAAGGTTCAGAAATTTTTCATTGTGGATATTTGAGGTATATGTGTTTATTTCTAAAAACAAACAAACAAAACGAAAAAAGTCAGTGGGCTACATACTGAAATCAGGGGATAGAAACAAAGTATCGATGCTGTTGACCTAATATCAATCCAATCCAAATACCTGATTTCAACAGTGTTGATATTTGATATGGACATTTGGAACATTTATGGAAGTAGTGAAGGAGGACATGCAGAGGGTTGGTGTGACAAGGGAGGGCGAGATGCATAGAGATACTGTAGATGATCTGGTGTGATCTAGTGTGGCATCCCCTAAAGGGAATTATCGAAATAAGAAGAAATAGAGATGAAACAGTAAGATATGGAAATGACCCTTATGGGTTTCTGTTTTTTTCCACACAGGAACCTGTAAATATGTGAATGCAAATCACCTGGCCTTCTCCTTCCTCCTCCTGTTTAATGTTTGATTTGATCCCTAAATCCTCTAAACATACGGCTAAAAATTCTCCCGTGTAATGACTATTAATTATTTGTGTGCCGCATATTTAAGGTACTATTAACAGTCATTTGAAACATTTTAAACAACCTTTTAACAAAAGGTGAGACTAAACACACAAAAGGTTCGAAAAACTTTGCCGTGAGCCAGAAAACGGTAAATAAAAGCATCCAATAGTATCTGTCAACGTTTCAGCCTCAGGAATTGAGTGGCGACGTGTAATTGGAGGACAGTCCATGATTGCGTCCAATCACGACGTGGCAAGTCAGACAAGTTCCAGACCAGGGAGGAGGCGCGGGTGGTGGATTGTGTGCTTTCAGAAAGGGTAGTTTGTATGAAAGGTGTGCTAAAGGTTGGTGGAACCACACATCAGTATTGATCCCGGGCGGCTGGTCTGTGCAGCCCGCAGTGTTTTTGATGACATTCATCAGCCTTTTTTATTAGCTAAGTTAATTAGCCGGCTACTCGGTTGCAAGCAGCAGCACGTTACGGTTGACGTGGGGCCGTATCATCTGTGGACACAATGAAGAAGCTTGCTTTGCTGCTAATTGTGCTACTCGGCGTTGCACATTTCGCGACTGTCAGCAGATGTGAAGAGGGTAAGTGTGTGCAACTGAACTAGTTTTTTAAGTAGAATGGTCCGCTTGTTGTGTTAATATTAACGAGCTAATTAGTGTAGTTGTGTTAGCATGCCGGCTAACGAGACCGCTAATGTAAACACACTTTAGAGTTTTAACTGAATGCACGCCGGAAATGAATCCAGGCCGTGGTGGATTTGACAAGGACTGAAATCAGTGTGTGCTGTTTGCTTGCTTATTTGGTGTTTAGATGTTGCAGAAAGCAAAGACGAGACTGATGAAGAGGACAGTGACGATGAAGAGGATGACGAAGACGATGATACAGAGGTGAAAGAAGAGAACGGGGTGCTGGTGCTCACTGACAACAACTTCGACACCTTCATGGAGGGCAAAGACACGGTCTTGGTAGAGTTTTATGCTCCATGGTAAGTTGGATGTGCCTAACAGCATAAATCCTTTTGAGTCTGAGTGAGTTGGAGAAGCAGAAGACTCTCTTTTCAAACTCTAACCCTTGAGCCATGCAAACTTTACAGCATGCCTCTTCCTGTCTACATTCTGTTGCATTATCTGTATCCTTTGTTTTTGGTATATTTTAGGTGTGGTCACTGCAAGCAGTTTGCCCCAGAATATGAAAAAATTGCCCAGACTCTCAAGGAGAATGACCCTCCTATACCTGTGGCCAAAGTGGATGCGACAGTGGCCAGTGGTCTGGGGAGCAGGTTCGATGTGTCTGGGTATCCCACCATTAAGATCCTTAAAAACGGGGAGCCTGTGGACTATGATGGAGAGCGGACAGAGAACGGTAAGAGTGGTTTGTGCAGTCTGAGCATCTTTTTGTTTAACAAATGAAGCACCAGCATAGTTAATTTTGTCTGTTTCCTGCAGCCATTGTGGAGCGCGTTAAAGAGGTGGCTCAGCCGGATTGGAAGCCCCCTGCTGAGGCCACACTGGTGCTGACCAAGGACAACTTTGATGACACTGTGAATAACGCAGACCTCATCCTGGTGGAGTTCTACGCCCCATGGTGAGTCAGTTATGAAGTACTGGTTAAAGGCCTTAAACTTTAGAGCGATGGTCTCTGAGGGGGGGAAGTAATGAACTGTTACCTCCAGGTGTGGACACTGTAAGCGTCTGGCTCCAGAGTATGAGAAGGCGGCCAAGGAACTGAGCCAGCGCACTCCTCCCATCTCTCTGGCCAAGGTGGATGCCACAGTGGAAAGCGAGCTCGCCTCACGCTTCGGAGTCACCGGCTATCCCACTCTGAAGATCTTCAGGAAGGGCAAGGTGTTTGACTACAACGGACCCAGAGAAAAGTATGGTAGGTCACCGAATGTGTCATAAGTATGCTGCGGTTTGGCACAACATGTACATTCAGCTTCTTTTTATCCCTCAAAGTTGATCCATGTCTTCCACCTTCTCCATAGGCATTGTTGACTACATGAGTGAGCAGGCTGGGCCTCCCTCCAAGCAGGTGCAGGCAGTAAAACAGATCCAGGAGCTCATCAAAGATGGTGACGACGCTGTCATAGTTGGAGTGTTTTCCAGTGAGCAAGATGCAGCCTATGACACCTACATTGAGGCTTGTAAGTAATTCCATCAAAATAGCATCGTTTTTTGTTTTGTTTTCCCTCACCTCGGGGTTTTGATATCACTCAGCTTCAGTTCTGTGGAGTTCTTTGGGATTTGCATATGTGTTAACTGTATTCACTGCTGTTCACTTGCAGGTAACTCATTAAGGGAGGACTTCACTTTCCGTCACTCCTTCAGCGCCGAAGTGGCCAAACTGCTCAAAGTTTCTCCAGGTCATGTTGTCATTGTCCAGCCTGAAAAGTTCCGCTCCAAGCACGAGCCATCGTCTCACACTTTCGCAGTCAAGGTGCAGTCTTTTACTTCCCCTTCCAACAGATTGTTGTGACTGATTTGAATCTTGTTTCAGTGTGTATGAAAGTCATCAGCATTGCAAATGACTATGCTTTAGTTCAATCCTGTTGGTGTAAAAATGCACTGCATCGCCTAGCAGTGCTGCGTTGGCGGGGGGGGAAAAAAAACATTTGACATCAACACGTTCTTTTTTTTTTTCTTTTTTTTTTTTTATAACCAGGA
>VUQR01013169.1:44861-56045 GCA_015108515.1 Hemichromis elongatus | reverse complement strand
TAGATAGATTTTTATATATATATATATATATATATATATATATATATATATATATATATATATTTTTTTTTTATTTTTTTTTTTATTTATTTATTTATTTTTGATAAGTGGCCTTATGTTAAAAAACAAATTGCTCAATCAAAATAAGGTTAAAAGAAAAATAGGATGAATGATTCTTCACTGTCTTTGAGGATACTGCTGTAAAGCACCAAGCATCTTGGGATCTGTCTCCCATGGCAGCAACCATTAAAAGCCAGCGTTGCTATAGAGACATGGCTGTCAACATTTGTAGTGTGCACTGACTGCAGAAAAACTACGCATCCCATAAATGGGCGCATGTGTACATATGCACAAATGTTCTGGTTATAAGTTTTAGACTTTTGTAATTATCAGCTCCACATGTAAACAAAATTATTGTTGTTTTGTACTTTAGTTTTTTTTTGTTTGTTTGTTTTTTTTGCTGGTTTTTTGGAAGTGCCTTAAACCTCATTTTATCTGAAAGCCACAAGATGGCAACAGCTGTGGTTGTCGAAAAACTTTCCCTTCTTCAGAAGTCTTCAGAAGGCGGCAATACCGCTTTCTATTTTCACCTCTTTAAACACTTTCTGCAGAGTTTAGTCATTTAATGTGGACAATAAATTTTGTAACTCTAGATCATACCTTACTAACCGCTTGCTCCCTGGCTGTCAATCAGAAGTCATTACCCAATAAGCATGCAGTGCAACCAACAGGCCAACTGCAGAAATGCTCATCTTAACACTTCAAAATGAGACTTCAGAAACCAATGGATGACATCACAAAAGCTATGTCCATGGTCTAAATTGTCTTTAGAGTGGATGAAAAGTAGACCTTTACACATGTAACAGGTTGTGATGCCAGCAAAGTGAGGCGCACCATCCTAATTTCAGTCCTATTTCACTTCAACTTTAATATGTTCTCAAAGACGTTCTTGCCTAACACCTATAAAATATTGCTACACAGTCTGCTGTCTGCCTAAAAGTTATTTTTGCCAACCTTGAAAACATCATCTCTTTACTCAAAATGCTAATCATAAAATACTTCAGATTTTAAATAGATTAAAATGCTGCAGAGCTGTAGAATTTCTTCAGACTGCCAATCAATCTCTGATCTGATCTACAATGAAGTATAATCGAGTAAACTGCCAACTGCCAGGGGAAGGGAAGGGAGGGGTGTAGACAGCACAGATTGCCTGATTTTTGGACGGGGCCTCCAGCGCCAAATTGTGATTCGCTCTCCAGAGATAAAGACTGACTCTCTGACTGTCTGTTTGTCTGGCATCCTCAATGTGACAGACAGATGAGTCATAACTATGTCCCAGAGCTGACAGGCTGTTGAGATGAAAGAGTGGAGATGTGGAACAAGAGGTTGGAATGGAGGGGCGGACAGGAGGAGGGAAAGAAGGAAGAAGACGCCTGCTTGCTTCTTGCCATACACTGGTCAAACAGAAAAAGAAGTGAAAATAAATTTGTCACCTTGTCATCTTATTTTGCTGAATTTTTCATGCCAAAAGAAGAGCGCATTCTCTGCAGCATGAGTGCCTTTGTATCGTCGTTACTTTTCCTTATTTCTTGGAAGAGTCTTTTAGGAAATGGCGATTACATAATATATCACGGGGCGTACATAAAGAATCAAGCCAATATCTCTATAAAATGTTCTAAAGCTAACTCTAGATTTTTTTACACACTTTTATAGAAAGTTTGAGTTTTACTCCTTCAACTCGCCGCCTGAGATTTTTTTTCCCCACAAATTTTTCTGATATGTAAAATCTTTCCCGTGCAGCTGGCTGTCAGGCAAAGCCAAACCAGAAAATTTCCACCCAGCAGTTGGCAAGGTGTCCGTTTCATCAAATGCTGCTTCTTTTCTTTTTCTTTTTTTCCATCCTTCAAGAATACCTTGTGGCCACACAGCTCAATCTAAACTGCATCTGTTTACAGCCCTTGTTTCCATAACCGTGTTGCTTCACAGACTTCACATGTTGGCTTTGTGATGAAGCTGCAGATAAGTTTTCCTTCCGATGACTCCTCCATGTAAAACCTGTTTGAATGCAGCTGTTCCCATTACTTCTCATGAAGTGCTGTTGGAAGGTTTTCTTCCTATTTCACATCTTGTCTCGATTAGGAGAGTTCACCTTATCTGCTGTTTCTTGAAAAATGCAAGCTGAGAGCATTTTGTTTGTTGGTATCGATTAGCTCTAGATTCAGATTGCTTAGAGGTCTGGAGTCTTGACATGCTTTTTGAGTACTAACAAATCAATTAAGACCCAGCTAGTACACTGAGTTGTTTACAAGAAACATATATTTTAAGTGTGTGCTGCAGAATTGAATCAACATTTTACCTTAAAGATCAATGACATGATTTCAAAGCCAAATTATTGTTTATTGTATATTGATACATTAACATTATAATTACAATGTGGGAAATACCAGCTACTACTACTACTACTACTACTTAACACAAAAATACTCCATCATTCTGATTTATATCCAGTTCACTCTCTACCTGCAGGCCCCTCTAACATTTCCACTTTCACCAGTCCAGCATGCCTTAATCAGGTCTTAACCACCACAGACCCAAATGGCTAATTAGCATAAGCAACATGAGCACATGGCTAATTAACAAATTATTACACATGTATTTTACCAAAGCTGTTTCTCAACCTACATTTGGACACATGCTGTTTACACCGACACAAAACGTGCTCCTATTTTTTTTTAAAAATGGCTAAACAGACGTTCAGTCGTTGTGTGTTTTACCTCTGCGTTTGGCTAACATACCAGCAGCATCCCTGCAGTTAGCCATAGCAATGAAGCAATCCCTCCATTTTCCCCACAGCAGCTGTCACCTAATCTGCCTCCTTTTCTTTATATCAGCGTCCTATCAACACCTCTCTAGGTGACAACTGTATTATTGGTTCAAGCAGGAAAGATATAATAACACAGGAAGGCCAACATGTGCAAGAGACAAGGCTGTCAGCTTCAGAATTGGTTTGCCGCCTACATAAAACAGATCATTTTTGGAATTAACTATTTAACTGGCTTCTTCTTTGTTTTACAAAATAACAGAAACTCTTTGGTCATGTCACTGTGTGTATGGAGCTATGAGGCAGTACTCTGCAGTGCGGTCATTCTTTACTGTATGACTATTAGCCTTTCACTTTGTTGAGAAGGAATTTTGGTTCACGTTTCTTTTCAGCGTTGCTTGTGTTGTTGATTTGCTGTTTTTCCCGTTGTCATTATCCTGTTGTATCACTTAGTTTGGGCCAAGCTTTAGCTTTTGGAATAATGGTCGACTCAATAACTGCAAGGGGCCCAGGCCCAGTCTGCAAAACAAGCCCAAATCATCACTCTTCCACCACCGTGCTTGACAGATGGTATAAGTGTTTGTGCTGATTCTCTGTGTTATCAGTTTGCTCCACATAGCCCTGTGCATTATGCCCAAAGGCTGTCTTGTAAGCTTGCTCAGATGCAGCTTTGCAAACCTAAGCTCTCCTGCCATGTTCTTTTTGAAGAGAAGAGTCTTTCTCCTAGCAAACCTTCCAAACATGTCATACTTGGTCAGTCTTTCTAATTCCACTGTCATGAACTCTAACATTTGTTTACCTCTACAGTGTGACATGTAGCTCTTGGATTTTTGAAATTTTCTAAGCATTTCATGGTTCTACCTGAATTTTCTGGGACATCCACTTGTGGGAAGATTAGCAAATTGAATAAATCAAATTGAACAAATCATTCATACAGTCTACGACTGTATGAATGATAAAAATTATTTGGAAATGAACTCATAACAGTCCACATAATTTCCGATATATTTCATTGTCTGCTTTGTATTATGACACACCTGAATTGCTCTAGGATTCAAATCAGAGAAAAACATCTGCTTTTCTAGAGGTGCTCACACTTGCTGATGGTCAGTTTTTCTGATGTATTTGATTAGCAGCACCTAGATGCTACTTAGATAAATATTAAAACAGTGTAACATGTCATGCTGTTTTTCAGCTAAGATATATATATTTAGCTCACTTTAAAACCAGCTGAGGACAAGATGATTTTTTATTACATCCTGATATGTTAAACCTTAGAATCGAAAGAGCTCTGTCCTTTTTTAACATAATTAATTACCAATTAAAAGTTAATAATTTAGATGTAGAGGAGCACTCTCTAGTCTCAGCTGTCATTACCACTACCAAGCATGCACCTACTTAGCTTGAAGATAGTTTTGTGTGTGTGTGTGTGTGTGTGTGTGTGTGTGTGTGTGTGTGTGTGTGTGTGTGTGTGTGTGTGTGTGTGTGTGTTATGTGATATTTGCAAAATTCAGTTTGAAAATATGCTCAGCTGTATGGTTAAGGTAACTTCCTTTACACTTGTTTCCTGACCTAAATATTTAAGAACATTACATGTCATTACGTTACATTTGTTCTATAATAGGGGCGGGGTCTAAGGGGGAAATTACTTGTGGATTTTTTTGGCTACGTTTGGAAGTAACTACAGGCTGCAAGCCACAGTTAAAATGAACTTGTTGGACATTATTTTATTTAACTATTAATTAAAGGTGTCAGACTACCAAGAACCACGAAGCAGCTGTGAAAAAAGCACAAATCAAATATAAACATATGAAGGAATTATGAATTTCTTTTGAAAGAATAGACGTTCTTTTTGTGTTTTAGAATTTGGACTGTGGACATCCACCTTTCATGAACTAGAAAATCCAAAAAATAAAATTCCAACAATTCCCTTACAGTCCTGTACTTTTCTGTAAATAACGACTGCCAAATTTATCCCAGTGTACACATGCTATGTTTTTTATTATGACTTGTTTAAAAAATAAAACCGAATTCCCCCAGGTTAGTTCTTTATTAGCTACAAGCATGATTTACACCTATGGGCCTGAGCTGGCCTACAATCCAATCTGTACATGATCACACGTGTTCCTGATACGAGCACCGTCTCCGCTGTATCCTCATTTGATTTCATAACCATTGTTTGGGGCGTTTACCTCGTTATGTCTATGGCTTTTCTGCATGAGTGTGCATATATGTGAATGTGATTATGTGCACTCGTGTGTGTCTGCTGTTACTAATCTCAGTGGATATGCGACGGTGTGTGTGAGTGTGTGTGTGTGTTTGTTTCTCTCTTAGCTTCAGGGCCAGCCGCAGTGAGGTGTCCCCCAGGGCCTCTTCCTCACACACACCCCTCCTCTCCCAATTTCCCCCCTGCGAAGCTGCCTCTCCTCCTCCACCCTTTCCCCTTCACCTCGCCTCCCTCCCATCGCCCCTCCTTTTGCCCTCTTTAGCCACGACACTTTGAATCAAGCCTAAATTAATGCAGATGAAGCATTCACTGTCTCATTGTCTCCTTCATTCTGGGGATGGAAATCGAGATGACAGCAACATTGGGGAAAACACTTTGGGGAAGCTTTTAGCAAGTCTGCGGGGTGCCTATGCACAGCACGCTCATCAGCCACAATGTTAAAGCCAATGACAGGTAAAGTCAGTAATATTGATCATGTCCTTACAGTGCCATGTTTATCTGTAGTGATGCGACTTCTGCTTCTTCAAAACACACCAAAACATTCTTCCAGTCCAGGCACATGTCGTTTTCCCTCATGGTCACCAGCACAACGCGCTACAAAGAACTACTTAGTTTGACCTCCATTGACCTCCACAAATGTCCCACCCAAGAGGAACCAAATGTCCAGGTGCCAGACACCAAAGGACATTCTCAGAGGTCCAAGTCTGGTCCGCTGTTTTGTTCCATACAGTTTTAAGCAGATGATTTTAATGTTTTGCGTTATGTGTGAAACTGTCTACATATTTTTTAGTAAACAGCAGACAGTACAGATAGACAGATCGATAGATAGATAGTCCTTCCATCCTTCCATCGCATGTCGATGTGTGTGTACACATGTACGTGTCACATTGTAATCCACCACCTGGAGAGAGCAGAAAGGGGTTATGGGTAATATGCGAACTGCTGTTTGATTGATGAGCCAATCAGAGCGGCACAAAGGATTTCATTAACAATAGACACCCTGCCACAAATCAGCAATCATCCACACACACTCACTTATCAGCACACACGCACACACATCACACAAACACACTTACAGTCACTTATCGACACTTACAAGTCAGCCTCACCCGGCCAATCGAGATGTGGTGTGTGAGACATTAGTAACACAACACAGTGTTATCACAAAGTCAGCAGTAATACCCCGGCCATTTCATCGGGACGGGCTGAGAGAAGCGAAAATGCATATGGGTCAATGGTTTTCTTTTGGGAGCACCCACGCACGCTGAATCCAAATCGGAGTGCATGTGGATTCTTACCCCCAAACATTTTAGTCCGTTTCTCACTCACTGTGCTTTTGATGAAGAGTGGGGCTATTTGATGGCAGGGGTAAAAAATAAAAAAATACAGAAACTCAGCCGGCAAAATTACTTTTTTTTTTTCAAAGTAAATTAGTTTTTACGCCCCGTGAGCCCTTTGCTCCGTTTTGATCTCCTCGCTTTTTAAAGAAGGGGGACACAGCTGCTGGAATACACACACACTCTATGCACACGCGTGCACGCGCACACACAACAAAGCACAGAGCCTGGTAATAGGCTATACTTTCTCATTAGGGTGACAGGAGTGTTATTTTTGTGAGTGAGTGTGTATTTGGTGCTGCTTCGTTATTATTGATTGCAATAATAAGATATGTGGACGCACAGATTATTTGCATCCCTGAGCAGTTATTGTTATCGGAGGGAGAGGATGATGTGATTATGATGGTCATATCCACACTGCCTGGGGCAAGATGCTGTCTGACTGCCTACACGTGTATGTGCGTGCACGCGCGCACGTGTGTGTGTGTGTGTGAGGGATAGAGAAAGGCTGATCGACACAGACACAGAGTGTGCGTCTGTGTGCGCCCTGCCAACTCCATAGCATGTCTATGTCTAATTGGCTCGGGCTGATTCCACCCCTGGAATCCATTTTACATGGTTACCAAGGTGACAGCATCCGTTGTCTCCATCGTCGGGTAGACAGAAACATGTCAGCTTGCACACATATGAGCGTGCACACTCACACACACACATACACAGATAGGAGTGATGGTAAATGTGCAGGAGCCCCAATCCCTGTTAATTAGCTCCATCTATTAGCAGCAAATCCACTAATTAAAGCCGAGCCAAGACACGACCCAAAGAAAGCTATCTACATAAGCCATATGGAGGGCTAAATGTGGAAGGGACCCAGTAATGACAACACGCATCCACACACAGACACACAGACCCACACAAACACATAGGCAAGGATACAATGGTTCTGTATGGAAGGTCAATGTAAACCCATGGCTGTTTTTTATCTGCCAGCCCCTCACAGAGCTGAAGAATATCGCAAGTAAACTGCTTCTCAGAGGCGACAGAAATGATTGTCACACAGAGGTGTTTAGCGCTGTAGCCTTAATTCGGCTTGTCATGGTGAAACGGTGCAGTGCACCGTTAAAGCCAAGACAGAAACAGAACAATTAAAATGCAGTGAATAAAAATTAAAATTAAAAAAAGAAAAAAAAAAGCCTTTTCATGCAAGAAGTAAAGCCTCGAGGCTGTTGTAAGGGGGCTCTGTAAATGCTCTTCATTTATTTTTATCTGCCATCTTCTTCTGAAAGCAAAGTAAACTCGTGTAGCCGCTGGGTGAAAAGGTGAGCTCAGCGTGATGAGGGGAATGGTAGGATTTCATATTTAAGTCGGGCTCAGTTTGCTTTTGTTCCAGGGAAGAGCACGGGTTTCCGAGTTGGCTTTTAAGACGCAGTGCTGCGATTGAAATCCTGATGTTGATAAATGGAGCGGAGGCCCGCTGCGAAGCTCTTCTGTCCCCAGACCCTCCCTCTTTCCCTCCCTCCTCGTCCACCTTCAATGGAGACGCAAGATGAATGAGAACAAACCGAGGCAAACAGCAGAAGGACACAACAGCGGTGATCCAATATGTTACGAGGGAGGGGAAAAAAACAAAAAAACAAAGAGGAAGATGACAGGTAGAATGTGTGTGTGATCAAAAACTATCCCATGCACATGGAGTGGAATGCAGTTTCACTTAATTCCACAGCAAATCAACTCGTCTAAAATCCCCTGAATAAACACAGGAGTCTACTGCTCTTTTTAGAAATAATGACACTTCTCTTTGCCACAGTCTCCTCTAAAAAGGTATCAAAAGTGCATTAGAGCCCCACACTGACTGCCTTATAATTATCATAATCACATCATGATCTAATAAACATAATGTGCTAAAAAATTAGAGGCTTGAATACTTTATGGGGCAAACTGAATAATTAACGACATACCATTAACTCAAATGTGATTTTCTGACGCACTCGGCAAGTTTCTCCTTGATTTTAATGGGCCCACAATTTACTTCTGATGCACCCAGACGCACATCAAGCAAGTGCGGAAACACTGTTTACCAAATAAGCATTTTAGAGCTCAATTTGAGCCTAAATGTCACGTTACGATGGATATTTTATGCAGTGTCAGGTCGTGAGGAGATCAGGGGTCTGTGGGGTGGAGAGGGGGAGAAGAGGCTGGGGTTGGGGGGGGGGGGGGGGGGGGGGGGGGGGGGGGGGAGGGGGGGGGGGGGGGGGGGGGGTGGGGGGATTGGCAGGGTGTTGCCACCCAGCGGTTTGCCGCATGAAAGCACATTCAGGTGTCAATCTCCTGGAGGAGTTAGAAAGCTCTGCGGGATGCCACTTATTTTCTACCCTCGGCACCCCCCACCCCCCATTCCCGCTTTTTTTCTTTCTCCCCCGTTAACCGGGTGATCAGCACTGCATTAGTGTCGCTTTACAGCTTCACATTTCTCTCTCTCTCTCTCTCTCTCTGTGTCTCTCAATCAAAATGGCTTTACTTTCCACTTACATCAGATGTATTAATGAATCACACATTATGCTAAATGTATTTCAGTGATTATGGCCTTTGTGACAGTTTGAATAATTTGTAACTTGCAGTTACGAACGGTCATTCTGCAAGCAAAGTACAAAGGTAAACATGTTCAGGTCTAGAGATTCAAGGCTGCCTGTCAAAGTTGCTGCACTGCTGTATTAAGTTTAAGCTTGCTAAACATCATAACTACTTAACTACCACTGCACTAAAAAACAAGGCAATAAAATGTCTGTTTGTCTAATTAATAGAAGAGGTTTACATTTTCCTACACTGTGAACCCTTAGAGGATCGCTAATTACCAACAACCAAATTGCATATTGAATTAGCCACTAGTCGATGAGCGTAGCAAATGATAAAGCCGCTAAATAGTTTGGTATTGTTGTTTTCAAGAGTTGCTAAGTGAAATCTAAATAAAGTTCATTTCAATTGTCCAGTAAGATTTGTAAATAGCTATCTGCTAGCTAACAACTTCCCATTAAAACGTGAATGTACACCGATTAACTGCATCATTAAAACTGCAGTCAGGTAATGTGACTGTCGTTCATTATTTCACTACAGTTTCATTACAATGCATTGTGCCACTTTCGTTTACAATAACATGTAATGCACATTGTTTCAGACCAAAAACATGACTTCATGTTTGAAAGGACTGTTAAAACCAAGCGTGAACTTATAACCTGATGTTGCGTTAATTTAAATTTGGTTTCCTTAACACATCTTAGTTGATGCCTCCTGTAACTATATAAAACTATAGAATAACTATAAAGTAGGAAAACTTGAGTGTGATTTGACAAAAATGTTAAAATCATAAATCATCCCAAAAGCTAGCATACAATGCTATGCGACTAATCATCAGTATGTTACGCGTTCGGAAACATGAGAACCACTTGGAATGAATCTACACATGTAAATTTATTTTACTTTCTCATCATGAATCAATTTGGAAAACACTAGCTAATACGATTAGGGTTGTGGTTAAGGTTAGGGATGGGCTGGAAAGCACAGCTGGAACATGTGTTACCGCTGGGAACGTCGTTCTATTAGATTCCATCCACGATCCGGCGCGTATCATCGGGATACGGAAGGTTACTTTTTGCGTTTCCTTGGGACGCCTCGGGACGTGACAAATCGGCGGTATGTTACGCATTTGGAATGAGAACAGCCTCGGTCAAACTACAGACGAAAGGCAGAATCCTGCTCATTTGATGGCAAATGGTTCAGTGGTTGACTTGTAAACCAAACCCTCATCAAGGTTTATGTTAAAACGTTAAAATAAACACTATTTATACAGTCATATTCAAATTAGAACTGCACTGTACAGACACATATTAAGCTTTTTCATATAAAAATGATCATCACACATGACCAAAGTTTAAGATAACAAGGTCAGCATAGGTGCAACTAAAACTTCACAATTCAGACAACAGTAAAAACTCAATTACATGACTTATAGCTCTAACAACAGTCCAACAATAAAAAACTCAAAATGAGATTCGTAAGCTTCAATCCAGTGCAGGTGTTTAAAAAGGAAGCAAACCGTGACAGCAATACATTAAGTTACACAAGTAGGAAGTTTCCCATCAAGTTATCCTCTTGACTTGATTGTTTTCTTTCTGCAAACAAGTGCCAACCTCTTATCAGCTCACCTAGACCACTGTAGTGTTTTGCCATCCCTGTGCCTCACACAGAGTGTCTTATCATCTGCTGAAAAGTTTAAAAATGACACCACACTTTAAGTGAATAGCTCAGTTACATTCCATGGGCATTTTTCTTCCATGGATATTATGTCATGCCATATTGCAATATAATTGTACGATATTATCATGCATGTGCTATCAGCACGTGGAGCAGGAGCAGGAGCAGGATGTAAGTTCTGATGATGAAAGATTGTCTCCTACTTTTCGTTATCTGACTAATATGTGCGGTATTCTTAGCGCTGTGGGCGGGTGTCAGCGCAACAGGCCCCATTGCTGTCCCAGTCCTCCTACAGATCAACTCGTGGCCTTCTGAGTGACAACAAAGTCATGCTGAATTCAAATCAGCCTCTTCTTCCCCTCTTCCTTCATCTGCCAGCCGACCTCTAGCTCCATCAACGTAGGACGCTGAAACATTTTTCTGAGCCCATTTTCCTCCTCTGTGTACCTCCACTTTAGTTGTCAGTTGGAGAAGGAGGCATATAAAGAAGATTCTGGCAGATTATAGGGAAGGGGTGTAGATGGAAACCACTGGCAGTCTCCTCCACCCCC
>VUQR01013169.1:17559-32850 GCA_015108515.1 Hemichromis elongatus | reverse complement strand
ACATTATCCATCCTGCCATAGCACACCAAACCAAAACCAAACCAAAGGAAAAAGGGTAAGCCAAGGAGGGAGGGAGAGAGAGTGAGTGAGTGAGTGAGTGAGTGAGTGAGTGAGAGAGAGAGAGAGAGAGAGAGAGAGAGAGAGATATAGATAGATAGATAGATAGATAGATAGATAGATAGATAGATAGATAGATAGATAGATAGATCGATCAGGTTCAAGTTACTGTCAGGATATTGTAGACAAGACAGAATAAAGAGATGATCAATATGTAAAATGTGCAAATATAGTATAATTTAGATGTGTGCTCAGTAACTATGTGACTGATAAATTATAGAGTGTCCTATACTTGCTAATGCTAGCTCTGTTTCCACAGAACACACAGAGGTAATAGCCTATTATACTAAGTGAGTGATCACTTTCAGTTTGATTTTGACTGATATCAGTTTTTAGATTTACCTGGGCAAGCAGTGTAGGGCCTTGCTTGCCCTAATGGAATTCCAGTGTAATAACCCAATGGGTCATACTTTAATGCAACATCTTTTGTGGACACATATACTGTGCTGTAGGTGGCCTGTTAACCAAATCAAGTCTGACACCCCCGACCCAGAACTTATGACGATTTGTAGTGAAAGTTTAGCAGTGTATTTCATAATCAAAACTGATGAAAAAAAGAAAAAAAATGTTAATTTCGTTTTGTCTGCTTTCTCAGTTGTCAAACAATAAAATTGGGCATTGCAAGTAACATCTGCCAAGGAGCGAGGCAGACACAGCTTGTTGGTTACACTTAGCTGCTTAAATCACTGTTGACAGGCAAAACCACAGCAAAATTTTTTTTAGACATATCAAAATACCATGCTTGTAGCAATCCTTGGTGCAACCACTGGTAGACATAGTTTCCTGGCTCATGTCCTTGGTTCCTTAGGTGAGGTGTAAAAGATATTTGTTGTTTCTTAAGTTTGACTAAAGTGAGCAGTTTTCTTCAGTGCCTTCAGTGCAGTTTTAGTACATCCAGTGCTTTAATCAGAGTCTTAGATCTGAGTGTGGAGAATATATAAAATGCCTATAAAAGTATTTAATGGTGCAAATTAGTGCTTTTTGCATCTGCATGTGTAGATTCATACCTTGGACATTCCTATGCCTTATTGAAACTGCAAACTGTCAACTACACATGTGCAATGTGAACTGGGTAATTACTTTGTACACAACATGCATGTTATTGTGTCTTTTTTACTGTACACTGTCATGTATAATAAGGGCATGAAAGTCTGAAAATATCTACAGAAATCATGAATTGGCTTTTAGGTGTAAATGCCATGTGTCTGCATATAGTCCTGCATATATAAAGTCTGTTTAAGAGGGACCACTGAGAAGTTAGCCCCCTACAACCTCGCCACCCCTCGCCTTTTAAATATTTCCCCAAAGGTAAACTAAAAGGACTCCAGTTTTCATTAGTGATTTTAAATTGATTAACTTTGTAGGTGTAGACAGGGCCATTTTCAGTAACCATTACTCCTATGTTTCAGTGACACAATGTGTTATATAATGTAGCTTTAACATGTTAGACCAATACCCGATCATTAGAATAATCATTAGTAAAACTGAAAAGTCTTCTGCTGATTAAAGAAGCAATCCATTTCATTATAGTCTCCAAATAGCCTTAAAAAATCATTCTTGTTCTAATAATGTAACAGCAGGAGACTGCTTAAAAAAGCAACATTTTCATACATTGGTGTGTACTACTTTCTTAAAAGAAAGAGTCTAACAGGTGCTCAGTTGGCAGCATTTAAGCTACCTGCAAAAAACAGGTCTCAATGTAAACAGTGAAAAGGAGATTTGAGATTTAGAGCTGGCTTTATATGGAAGTGTGCACTATGTGGTTCAAACAGAAGAGCATTTGTGAGATGTCGAATAAAAAGTTGGAAGTTTGCCTAGATCATTCAGACATTTCGAACAAAAAAATAAAATGATGTTTTAGGTGATGGCTGTGTGGGTGATTTATACAGGATATAATGTATCTAACATATGAAAGGATGTGACTCCTTTTGGCCTAGACCATATCCTGTAGATGCTGCTTGACTAGAGTCAGTTTCGTCCTACACAAGGACTATGACCCGAAGGTCTAAACTTTGCAGTCAGTTTCTCTTTTTTAACAGAGTGTCAGCAAAGTCATTTTATTGAGCTGTTTTGGGGAACAGACTATCCGGATCCATGTTGATATTTCTTCATTTCCATAACTTTGGAAATAAAAGTAAGTGTGAAGAAAAAACTACACTGGCCACCTCCCTAGACTACAGTCTAAACTTTCCAGCGATAAAAAGAGTACCTAAAATCAATCTTAAGCCAACGCTAAATCCAGCTTCAGCTGGGCTGATATGTCTGCAGTTTACAAATGTACAGTTGCAATGTCAAATGTCTACAAGGCTGTGGAGCACTTGGCAATTTGCTAGCAGCCAAAGCAATCGCAAGATTTTTGGTGTGACCCTCTTTCCAATCAATTTCATTCGACAGCCAGCAACCATTTACAAACCAAGCGGGAAATATGCATTTGTCCTTAGCGACTCGATGTTGCCAGAGGTTAACCAACTCATCTCTCGGTCTGTGTGACTCAGTTACACAACAGTCACGAGAAAAATCTTAAAAATTAGGAAGAAAAACAAGATAGTGTGCACTTTAGATTTACAAATTAGACCATGTGAAGGATAGTAAGTAGCGACATTGCATTTTCATGGAACAACTTAGGAACACATACATGTGGATACAAATGACAATGCAGGATTTGAAAGTCATGTGGCCCACAAGACACACAGCCACACACACAATCCAGCACATGCAAACACACAAACTAATTGGCCGCCACATTAGTAATTTATTAAGCTTGTCCTTGTAAATTTTATCAGGTATCCAGCAGGGGAATAGATTTATTGATTTGCTCTGCATTCATCAGGCCCAGAAAACCGAGAGTGAGCGAGAGAGCAGAGGAGTCAAAGAGAGGCAGAAGGAGGAGAGAGAGAGGAGAGACACAGAGAGAGTACATTCATCAGAGAGGATGGCGTTGGGGTTCCAAGCGGCTTTGCGAGAGATCAGGCTGGAGTGTGGTGTGATTCCCCCTGGGTCACCACTATATCCTGCTTCATTCACAGCGCTGTCTCGACATAGCTCATCAGCGTACGCCTCCCAATCAATGGTTCTCATAAAACACCATCCAGGCTTTGGTTTATGCCTTCGCATGGCCCAAAAAAAAGACAGAGTTTCAAACAAGAAAAAGCATTCATGTCAAGCTTAATCTGCATTTTAACCCCCAGGAGCCCCAAACAATTACATCCAGGGTCATGGAAAATTTAAGGAATCTTTAAATAAGACAAAAACTTTAAAAAACAACATACATTATGTAAGAGAAGTTGTAACTTTATAACTGTACCATATTTGCCCCACTAGTTTCCAGGTTTTTCCTCCCTTGATCAGGTATTGGCGAGTATTGACAGGAAGAGGAAGCGTGTTGTTATTACAACATCGTCACTCTTTGTGGCTCATCTCTCGCTTGTCTAACACTCCTCTCTGCCACCAGCAGCCCATGGGGAGAAAACCGCCAACACAGAAATACACGGCAGGTGAAGAATGACAGCAACAGAGGGGATAAATGCAGGGTTTGCATGTATGTATATTTGCAGATGATTTTCCACATGTAGGCATGCAAGTTAAATTGACGCTCGACTGTAAATACCGAGTTCTGAAATGAAATCCTTTGTGCACAACCGCTCCCCAGTTTTTTACTCAGGACATTTTGAAGCAGCCTTTTTGAGGTGGGGATCAGAGAAGCTCCGATCCAAGATCCCTTTTGCCTTCAGGCATCGCCTTGACTAGTATTGTTCCAGGATTCCCCAGCACGGCTCCCCAGGTGGTTAGGAGACTGCTTGCTGTGTGATTGGTGGAGGAACCTCGCGTCTGGGATTTGGGCATACTGATTTCTAATCCTCTGCACGGCTTCTTCTGTCTCTGGACGTCTCAGGTTGGAACATGTAGGTGGAGTGGTTTAAACACACATATGCTAAGACATATGGACTGCAGTGATAAGGCCTGTGGATGTTTTAAGTCAATTACTGTATGGATTGCAACCATTTATCCCTAGGCATTTGGCCACTGTACTCTTCTTCATCTCGGCTCTACAAGGATTCATGATATCGTCCGTGAAAGTTTTAAACAGCATCTTCTGCAACATGTGATTTGTTCTCTCTTTTTTATATCACTACTTTGACGTTTCTTCTTGATTTTTTGTCCCAATCTCCGCTTAGCGTTTTCAAAGAGTGGTAGAGTTTTCACGTCTTACAAAGAGAAGTGGCCTTCTAAAAGTGCTGGAAGTCTTCTGGGTCTAAACTTATCCTTTTCACCTTTAGCAATGGAATGTTTCTATTTCTTCAATTTCATTTAGAAGTCTTGAATAGAACTCAACAAGTGGGAAATGCTCATAACATGTAATTCTAATGTTTAGTTTTCTGTCTAAAGACCTGGACTGTATGAAAAAAGTATCAAGGACCCAGTGAATGGCCAACTTAACACTGAATTTTTTCACAGATCAATGCTGAAACAAGCATAAAAGTGGAGGAATTTTCTTTGTGTGCCTTGTTTTTTTCTTTTTAAATGTTCAACCTATCTACCATTTATCGTGTATTGCATAAAGCTTTGAATATCTTCACTTTCTCTGATTTTCTTTCTTTTTTTGGCACCACATTCTACTTTCGTCTTTCTTAAACAAGATAAAAATAAAGAAACGGAGAAGGGTGTGAAGATAGATTTGAGGTGGGCGTTGAAGCTGATTTCCAGGGATGAAGAGGGAGAGAAAAGGGGAACAAGAGAGGAGAGAGAGAGGAGACGAAGAGGAGAGGCAACAATCTGTGCTGCTTAACTTCCCCCCGTTGACCCTGCAGAAGGGGCCACGGTTCCCTCCATCTGCCAGAAATAATCTCTCACAAAAGCACCCTGAGATGTGCATGAGCACACACCTTCCCAAATCACAAAAAAGGGGGATTAATGATATTCCAACACTTACACACAATCAGCCAGAATCCATCACTCCAGTTTCTGCAGGAGCCCAGGCGTGCCAGTATGTGTGCGTGTGTGCTTCACTTTGAAGATTGAAAGTGTTTGTGTGTGCCTGCAAGTGTCTGTGTATTATGTGGGTGTGTGTGTGTGTGTCCCGTGTCTGGGGCACCATATGTTCCCCCACAAATTTGTTTTCACCCCTAAAAAAGCCTATCCATACGCATATTAAGCAGCTTTAATTAAGACCCCCTCTACCCACATGCATACTGTACACAGATGCACACATACACACTTCCTGGGAGAGGTACTGTGATTTCTGAGCAGCTCATTGCTAGAGAGAACACTTGAGAAACAAGTTAATTGACATTGACTATTCATATATACAGAGTGTGTTGGCTGAGCTGTGGGCAGATGGCGTTTGTAAGCTTCCATTTAAACCAGTCGAGGAAGAGAAAAATGCTCCCTCGGTCTTGTTGCTCGGTGCCTGAACAATCCAGATTAGACTGAGACTGTTTCAGGGAGTGGGCGCATCCCAGCAGAGTGAAGATGGGTTGCTGAATCGACATGGTCAGGTCCCACCGAGACCACAGGTAATTTTCTGTCTGGTAGGTTGATTGCAGTTACAGGAACAATCCTAAACATTATACGAGTTAGCTAGATCTAAGTCCTTACGCAACTGTGACAGTGTGCATACAGAAACATTTATTGGCTACAACTGTGCTTGCAGACTTGTAGAATCAATCAGTCAGTTCAAAGACTAAACTCCCCAACCACTGTTTTTGCCACATCACACATCGACTTTAAGGAAGTGCTGCTCGAGTCCTCCACGTAAACGATCACATTTCTTTCTACTAACTTAAATAACATACAGGAGCTTTTCTCTAATATTTCACATAAAGTACAATGTTTAAGTTCAAAAATTGTCTGGGATAAAATTTTGCTTTTACATTAATTTTCACTTACATTTTGCTACCTTGCCTGCTTGCATGCTGATCATTACCTGCTGGATTTTAGACTTAACATTGTCATTTTTGGTTGTCATGCCCAAAAGTGACCATATCTGGATGAAGGGGTAACGCGCCAAGTTGGTGCTAGCTAGCAAATTGGTAGAAAGTAGCAGTATCTATAAACTCACTAAGTGCATCAGATGCTAGCATATGCTAACAGACAAATAAATCCAAGAAATATATTTACCAAAACCTGATTACAGTAAATTTGATTACAAAGCTCAGAAAAGCTCAAGAAAAACAGCTAGCAAGTAGTTGCTAGCATTAAATTGTTAAATTTTTTAAGTGCACCGAAAATCTCTTTGCGATTGCTTTGGTCACTAGCAGATTGACACTGTAACTTGTAGTTTGCATGAAAGAGGCCAACTTGTCTGCGAATGACTGCCAACAACTTGCTAACTGGTTGTGAGCCAAACATATGAGTGTGACGCAAACGAAAAATGAGGAACATTTGCCTTCAGAGCAAATGCTGTTCAATGCCACTGAAATTAACAGGTTTTATTAAGTGTCACTTTACTTTGAAGCCAAACAGTCTTCATTTCGGGTTTGCATTACACTTTTTCAAGTCTCACTAACACAGTGGTAAGCATTTGCAGACAAATCAGTGCAAACTACAACTAAGTATTGCAATCTCAATCTGCAATCTAAGTATTGAGTGATCAAAGTGCTTAAAGCACTAGCTTATATAACAATTGTTGTTGTTTTTTTAGCAAAAAATGTTTTACACTGTTCCAGATGTATCTGGTTGGAAGCATAAATCAATCCAGGGGATTTCCTAATTGTTTCTCCCAGATTTCTTTGTTTTGCTGAAGTCACACTTCCTAAATCCACAACAGATGTGACAAGCGCAGATCTGACCAGTCTGAGAATTGCCACATTTATGAAATCAAAATTCAAAATTTTCTTTATTTTATTATACCATGAAAACTAAAACTTGCATAAGTGCTGGTATTCCAGTTCTGGAAAATAACAAAGTAAGCAATCATGTTTTTATGATTATTGTAGCTTTTTTTAATATATGTTTTTGGTGAATGGTTAGCCAGTAATTTTCTTAAAATATGTTCTCCTTGATTCATACCTATCACACATGCAGCCATTCTCCATACTTGCTTTAAGGTCAGGGTTTGAGACTTCTAGAGCAAGCAGTGTGAGAGGATCCTGAGTTCACCTGGGACAAGTTGCCACTCTGTCAGAGAGCACATCGTTTCTAACCTCTACAAAGAATGTAGAGTTTTAACCAGCATATATTTGTATTACGGGAGGAAACAGGAGCACTCATTAGGTCTCAAACCAGGATTGGGGCCAAGATGTGAACCTGGGACTTTCTTCCTCTGAGGCAAGTTCAAAACACTCAATCTCTATGCTAACATCACGTTTATTCCTTGCCACTTCTCCAGATGTGCTTTCTGGATGGTTGCCTCTTCATGGTTGCCCTGTGGTTGCCCCAAGGACAGCTGCATGAATTTATAATTTGCCACACTTGACTGGTCCTATTTACATTTTTTTCTGCTTTGATGTGCCCAATTATAGCTTGCATATGATATTTCATCTAATTTAATGTATAAACCAAAGCTGTGACACTTCTGGATGGTAGCATACGGGCTAATCAGGATACTCTGATACCTTTAGGCTAAACACAACTACTGAAAAGCACTTTGATAATCTTCATTACAGCTTAACTGCATGTGTTGATTCATGAATGGGAACATACATTGTATACATACGGTTGTAAAGGGGAAATGCTGTGTTAATGATGGTGCGATGCAGGAGAGGGTATGGGACTTGTGAACGATGGTGTCTCTTTCAGCCGTGAAAATGGCTCTGGCACCTCCAAATCACACATTTCTGTCTCTGACGGGTAGGCTGTCACCATGGCAACTCAGCTTTTTGGCTTTGCAGGGTGATAACAAGGTGGGGATGTGCTTGAAGAGGGAGGGGGATTTGAGGGACGACGGGGATGGGTGCGCACAGAGGGAGAGACATAACTCAAAATGGTGCTCCCAAAATATTTCAAACCCCACAGAGTCCCTCTGCCTTGGACAAATTTAAATTAAAAAAAAAAAAACGAATTAGTCAGATACACAACTTTTAAAGTGTTTATATCTGAACATTTTTTATGCATCTGACCACACTATAGCTGAAATCTGAAATCAGGAGACTCGTTCTTTTTTTCTTTTTGATTCAAAACCAGTACTTGTCATATTATTTCCAGTTGCTAAAAGATTTTACATAGTTTCACAGCATGGCACTGCTTTGGACATTAAATATTGGTCGATACTAGTTAACCCTAGCAACAAGTCAATGCATGCCAGTAATAATATGCCCGTTAATTTACACAGGCTTGAGGGCTGGTGGTTTTTCTGAGTCAGGTGTTGGCAGGTACTACTGAAGTGTGAATGTTGCACTCTGTGGTGAAAGATGATTTTAAAGTAGGTTTGGGGTTCTGGTGCGGTTTGGTAATTAGTGTTACGGTAAATCCGAACTATGAAAAGTGAGGGCGTGAAATTCTTACCACATTTATTATATTGAAAGAAAGAGATGAAAGACAGCCCCAGTTTAAACACATTCAGCTGCACAAATAAACGAATTGATGCAAAAGAAAATGAAGCAAGCAGGTGGAGGGCATGAACCCAAGATGAGAAACTTATTGCAACAGTGGACAAAAATCTCCATAAGTGTGCCCAGAAAAAAGTGCAAGTGACAACATCTGTCAAGGTTACAGGGGCGGGGGCGTTGTGTTTTTGTTTGTTTTTTAATGAATATTATTTGAATAGGAACAGTATTTGACAATGAGGTCACTATTTGTAAAATGTTTGGAAGCCTTATTTGCTCTTCTGTATTGGTGAGAAAGGGTTGACTGTGTAAGTGTAATGCAAAAAGGTATATTAAAGGTCTAGTCAGTCATTTTCCAAGGTTATATAACAGAAATATATTCAAATGTAAAGACAGGACATCTCTCTTCTGACTAAAACTCCTTTATGTATGTAGGTAGAGACTGAAGGCTAAAGGTGAAGGATCAGAGATTTTCCAAGCGTTAGCGTGCTGTGGAGGGACAGTGAGAGTTGAGGTTCGGGTGTGAAATTTAGGGTCTTCAGATTTTTATTGGTTTTTATTGTTAATATTTATTGTTTTTATCGTTAACTCGGTTTACCTGGGTCTTTTCCTGTGTGTTATGAATACATTTTCTTTTTTTTGGTACCAGTACTGGTTTTATTTTGTTGTATTTATCCGCAACACCTTAAAGGCTGGTCCGTGAAAAGATTGTCAGACATAAACCGGTCCGGGGCACAAAAAAGGTTGAGGGCCACTGCTCTATACAACATGCCACATTCACACAAGCACTGTCTTCTAAGTTTCTTCGTGCTTCCTAACTACCATTCATACAAATTCATACTCCAATGGACGCATCGGAGAGCAACTTGGGGTTAGTATCTTGCCCTAGGATACTTGGCATGCAGACTTGAGGAGCCAGGGGATCAAACTACTAACCTTTGGATCAGTAGATGACCTGCTTTACCTCCTGAGCTACAGCCACCCTGGCACCAGAGTCCAAAAATGTCTTTCTCCCTTTGACAAACGCTTTGATTACACTTTTACTTTTTGTGATAAGTTTTGTTGTGTCTGTTTTCAATAATGATAGATCCACTTCAAAGACAGTTTCACTAACCTCAACTAACAGCAGGCAACAGAAGCTAAAAAAGCCTAACAGCAGAGGTGATGCTTTTTTTATTTCGTGATTTATTGCAGTTAATATTAAGTTTTAATACTACCTATTCATATTATTCAGATATATTTAAATATAGGGTGTACAAACATTTATTCTTTACACAACAGTAATAGAAACGAACTGGCTGGCTGCAGCTGTTATGTGGTAGTCTAGATTTAATGCTCTTTGATATTTGTCCTATAGCAGCCACCATAACATATGAACTTGAATTGTGAGGGCTAAGAAAAGAGACAGTGACAATGACATTTTCTTTCATTAAAATAATCTAAAAAAATAACACGCTTAACTTACTAATGTATTTACCATATTCATCAAACTGTAATTGTAAAATAATGCTAATTTGTCGCTGCTGTCATATGTCTTCACATTGACATTCACTTCTGGTCCATATCTTACTTATGGAACTCTACCTGTTATCTTGGGCTGACAGATCAGGTGCTTCTCATCCTCCACCTGTTTCTTTCTTTTTATTCTGGGCTTTTCTTCTTTCTTTTTTCACAGCAACTTTAAAATCAAACTTTTTTTTCTTTTTAACTGAGCCACAGTTTGTGTCTCAAGGGATGTGGCACTCACCTCCTTGGTTACTGCAGCTAGAGCATTGTCACTCCCAGGAAAGACTTCAGAAAAGTCTGCTTTCCACCTCACCAACTTTTCTTGAATTTCTTCTCTTAAAACAACTTCACTGATTTCGCCATGATAGGCAGTCACCTCTAGGCAAATTTATGCTATTATGAAAAAAATTGGCGGAGTGGAAGTACACTGATTGCAAACTGTGAGCATGTGCCAATCGGCTTGAGATCATTCTGGTTATTTAACTTGCACAGTTTGGCTGGTACATATGCTGATGCAAATAAGTACAATTTTTAGTTAGTAAAGAAGGCCCACTGTGAGTAGTTGAAAAATCCGAGGAAGCTGCTCAACAAAAACACTGGCAACCATTTGTTCTTCACTGGCTTTGTTTGGTTGGTTTTGGTCAAGGAGGGTATCTGACTTATTTTAGACATACCTGTAAAAGAGTTTCACTTTCATGACTGCACAGCTTACCATCGCTTAGAGATCAAAAGAAATATCCAAATGGCACACAAGATTAGTTAAATTTGGTTTAAAAGTGAAGTTAAGTTCATATCTAGCTATTGTTTCATTTCATTTCACCAGCTGCAAATAGAAACCAAATACAGTTTACCCAAGATTTTCGTATCCCAAGATTTCGGAAAGCACCAACTTTCAAGCACAGTGGTAAAGGGGTGATGATTTTGGCTTGTTTTGCAGTGACAGGTCCTGGGCACTGTGCAGTCATTGAGGTGACCATGAACCAGTTATATACCAAAGTATTCTAGAGAAAAATGTGAAGCCATCCCACCGACAGCTAAAGCTTGGCCACAATTAGGCCTTGCAACAGGACAACGATCCCAAGAAGATTAGCAAATCTAAAACAGAATTTATAAAAAGGACCAGAATCAAGAATTAATCTTTGAGCTTGCTTTGCTTTTTAGCACATACTAACATTTTAACTGTATATCAAGCTGTATGTCAAACTATGTTTTCACATTCAAACAAAGGATTTCAGCAGATGTTGCTAGTGTTCACAGCTGCAATTTCCAATAACATTTCCCCTTAAATAAATATTTGATGTTTTCATTTACAGAACCTATTTATATACATATTGCACATGTTTAACGCTATAAACCAAACTGACATGGTTTTCCATAATCTCATAAAATGCTTTACATAACCCTGACCCTGACGTAATCATAACTCTAAATCCATGTTTAGGCCTCAACCAGCCCCGTGCAGATTTCTGGCCAAATGCCCCCTATTCCTCGCATCTTTCCATCGTCACCAAACATTTGGTCTTCATTATGATAAAACCACACACTCAGAGAGCTCTCAGTTTCCTCTCTGAGTGGAGGCAGATACCATCTCAATCTCGATCTTGGCGAGCAACTCGTCAGCGCAGAGGAATCAAAGCTACTGGCAGTCCTAAGACCTCTGTCTCACTCACACACATAGACCAGCTAATCAATGAACTGACTGGGACAGCATCCATAAAATACTGCGTGACAGGAAGTTGCGGCCATGTCACAGGAAATAGGATGTGTCTTTTCCCAGGGCTCCGGTATCCCTGCGATTAGAAGCAGCAGATCGAGCTGTCTTGTTGCATTCCATAAAGACAAAACACACATTCTTAGGCAAGCGCACATTCAAACATACTTACATACACACAGTGTCAAAGCTGACATATAAAGGAATGCAACAGGAGATTGAGTGGCGACATAAATTCAAAGAACCCACATGCACACACATAAATGAACAAATAAACATGTTGACCCCCATTTTGGCTGGTGGATCGGACTACTTCCTCTTAGTTTGTTTAGAGCAACATCCAAGGAAAAGGTCTAGAAAAGTTGGCCAGATTTTCCTCCTGTTTTGATTACTGCTGGTGGAGCGCAACACAGACACTGTAAAGTGACTCATAGAAGCTGACACGACAAACTGTATTTTAGGGCTTAGCTGCACATAGTACTGGTCATAAATCGCACTACCTTTTTTTTCCTATTATTATATTAGTTGTTAGATATCTATTACATTTGTTTTCTTTTTTAAAGTGCTTTTGTTAATTAGGACTCTGACCTTTTGTGATGAACAATGTGTGGGAAGCAAAGACTGACTCAATTTGTTCAAAATAACCTTTTCACATTCAATAACAAAAGGAAGTTTTACTTATTTTTCATCACTGTTTTAAACTCTTGTGTACTTTCTCAGATTAAAAAACCCACGTTTCATATGTTTGTGCTTTATGAACTTTTTTTAGTCTGTGTGTTGTATCACTGAGAGCAAACAGTAATAAAAGAAAAATAATCTATCCATACTTTCCACAATTGAATAACCACTGACAACATCGAAGTTAGCTTGTACCTGGACTTTATTTAAGGACGAAGTAGCTATCCATCCACTCATCAATTAATTCATTCTCTTCCACTTATCCAATTCAAGGTCACATGGGGTGGGCAATCGATACAGGGTACAACCTCCAAATTATTATGCATAATTTTACATTACCCGCTGTAGGTCAAACAATTCTGGCCACCATGAGTCTGTTGTGAGTTCAGGCTGCTAGTCCAGGCTGTACAACTTGAAACTATAAAAAAGGTCAGATACACATTGGTGATTCGGTCGTTGAGGATATGGTGAACTTGGTAAGCGATAAGCGCTCCTGTTTTTGCTGGTGTTAGCTGCTGCTAGCCATTGTTAGCTGTTGTTAGCCTCTTTTAACTGTTGTTTTTGTCGGTGTTAGCTCCTGTTAGTGTTTATAGAAGAAACGTGTGATATTTTGGGTAGTCAAGTGTAATATTAGCTGGCCTAACATTTAGCCAACTCGTCAACTGTCCAGAGACGTAAAATTTGCTTGTCCCATTTGCTTGCTATAAGTAATTGCAAACAATATCATGTTTATGAATGTTTTCATGTGTTAGAGCCCTAACTTCAGTTCAGAAGATGATCTTGAGGTGAGGAGGAAGAGAATAAGGTTTTATCTTGATTGTGGTCATGTTGTTCCTGCTTGCTTGCTTCGTGTTTTTATCCTTTTGCTTGTTTCCTGAATGGGACTTCTCAGATGATAAAATACAGGTAGGATCATTTACATTTTGAGTATAATGGTCCAGACACAAATAAAAATTTGCCTGCGAGTTCTCCTTTCCTCTGTTTTTGCATATTAGATATGTGGCACATACACCCTATGCAATTAGATGGAACAGTGGTGTCAATCGTGGCCACTATATTCAAGATGGCGGGGCAAAATGTTGGCCTTCACAAATCAGTGTAATTTAATTTTTTATGTTTATTTTTATTAGTTTATGTGAAAGCATTAACTTATTTGGGTACATAATTACAAATTAATCTATGTATATTACCAGTACAACATTTTTTTCTATTAAATAACCTCATAAAACAACTCACTCATCTCAGCCAGCTAAATCTAAAAAAAAAAAGAACATATTAGTGTAATACCTCAAACACAAAAAACAATGAAAGGTATTCTCTCAAGAGCCACTTAATAGCATTAGTGGGAATCTTATTAGCATTTATCAGATTAGTGTGTCAAAGAGAGTACTGTGTGCATGAGTATAAAAGAGTGAACAGCAGGACAGTAGCTGCAGTTGGAAGGATTCATGAGGCTCCAGACCAGATGATGATTCAAGATAGAAAATTTCTGGCTCTGAAAAGGGAAAGGATACAGGAATGTCAAGGTAACAATGTGCAGAGGGAGAAAGACAGGAAGACAAAAAGAAAGACAACAATGATCAATCCAGAGAGAGAAAGTGATGTAGTGTTAGTGAGGCATGTCCTGTTGATGTCCTGTCACACTGCTGTGCTTTACCTCATCCCCCTTTATTTAGATTCAGAGCAGGCCTTTCCTGTGTCCCCGGGAGACCTTGACCCACTCTAAATCACTTCAAGATGTTTTCAAGGAAAAGAGTGTGAGAAACAGACCGAGTCGCTGGGAGCAATTACAGAAAATGTACATACGCTAACATATGAAATTCTGATTTCCAATGAGATTTCGAGCAAAAGAGAGACTTGATCACCTGCAGTCAGTAACAGACCATGTTGTGCTGCCTGCAGTGTTTGCGGTCGCATTCCAGACGCTGGTGTTTAAAGCATATCAGCAACAAAGGCAACATCCTGTGTTTGCGTGCATCACTGTTCGCAGACAGAAGGCCTTGTGCTGCCTGAGGGCCGACTGATAAGGTTGTTTCAGTGCAGCTACTTATGCAGATATTTTTAGTTTTAAACTGCTGCTCGATGACATTTTGATTGATCTGGAAAGTCTTGCGAAGGAACAAAAAATAATCACGCTTTATTGGTTCAGCTCAGACATGTGTCCATCCAAACAGGGACGTTAGTAACATTGAATTGATGCATTCACAAATCCAGTTATCAGACCCACAAACCCCACCGCTGCTCTTATATAATTAGTGTGGTGTTATGTAGCTGTAGTTGTCTGATAATGAAGAGAGCTTGTTATACGGTTGGAGAGACTCTTAAGAGGTGCTAGGGCTTTCATTAGGCTTTGGTTAAAAGGATTGTTAGCCATGCTGGCAGCTGTTAATTGCTACTCAGGAGGCTTAAGTCTATAATGTAAACCTTCATGTGGCGTGGGAGGAGCAGTGTGAGAGAGATTCAGGTTAAACTCATTGTTTAAAAGGTCGTACAAGGTCATGGCTTTAGTTTGTGGTTGATTTGGACAAGAGTGGGTCAGAGCTATATAAGAAACCAACATCCATTACAGCTCAGGACTTGTGAACTACAAAAAAACAAAACAAAAAAAGTATATGAATGAATGCACACTGACTTTACACAACTTGAGCTATAGAAGCAAATAGAGCTAAACCCTCATCTGTTATTCACTTTTTTTTATTGAGAAAAAAAATTCTTATAATATATATATATATATATATATATATATATATATATATATATATATATATATATATATATACACACACACACACACAC
>VUQR01013169.1:0-17539 GCA_015108515.1 Hemichromis elongatus | reverse complement strand
AATATAATTAATATATATATATATATATATATATATATATATATATATATATATATATATTATAAGTAATGTATAATAAAATGTTAGATTTAACATTTAAAATCTAAATCATTAGAAACAAGAACATTTTGTTTTAACTATTGCGCACAGGCTTTTACTAAAAAGAAATAAATAAAAAACTATTGTGGCTACTAGTTATGTAGTAGACACAGCAATCGCTACAATGCAGTATTTGCTGCTTATTTGCCACGCATGACAGTATATTAAATATCTTGGAATTTTTAACCACTAGTCAGAGGATAGCAGGAATTTGAAAAGCATCCCAATGATTTGTGGTTTGTGATATTTACTGTCCAGGGTTACCCCCAGCTGACTGCAAAATCCCCAACCATCTAGCCAGAGACTTTATAGGCAAGTCTAGACACTCACCAGCCACCCTTGGGCTGTTATTTCAGACTAATAAGAGCACTCTGGTATCTAAATAGTAGATAATGAGCCATAATTGCAAATTAAAGTGTCACAGCAACAACATGAACAGATAGACCTGTCAAGTCTGATAAAAACCTGATTAAAAACCTAACTACTTTAGCCCAGAGTAAAAATTTTCAAGCTATTTTGCCCATCTGGCATAAATCACATTTTTGTGATTATTTCACAAACTTACAGTGAGTCTGGGCTAAATGGTCAGCTTCCCAACCTGGTGAGCTTAGCCAGCACCAGGAAAGTTCTGCTCTCTAACAGAAGAATAAAACCCCAGCAGTGACAAGAACTCAAAGTGCTCTGCCAGTAGTGAATCAAACTTGCAGTAAACCATCTGTGGTTCAAAGCTTTTGCCTATCCTGTTCTAACAATCCTTGGTCACAAAATTAACAACATGGTTCATTTTTAGCACTGAGTTACACAACACCTACTGGTGAATAACACAATTCAAAAAATATCCATTCCAGTATGCAATGGTGAACACTCAAAGCAGTTTACACAACTCTCCTCATTCACCTATTCACACAAGCACTTTTTCTATACTCTTTCTACTTAACTGTTTTCTGTCTAACATTCCCATGCATTCATTCGGATAATTGATGGATCGGAGAGTAACCTGAGGTTAGTATCTTGCCCAATAAAATTTGGCATGCAGACAGACTGAGCGGCTCAAACCAACCAACCATCCAATACCTTATGACCTCCATGAACAAATCCCTCCCTCGTCCCTTTCACTGAGTGCATTGCTGCCAGCTCCTCAAATTTTGGGATTAACCTTCTTGTATATTTCTCTGTGTGTTTAATATGTTTAATGCACAACAATCAGTTCTGTACAGACTAAGGGCATGGCTTTACCTCTGACTTCACTAAATAAATACTTAGAAGTCCATGTGTTTTTAAAAACTCCATATTCTGTATCAATATGTCTTTTTTTTTAATGTGAACCAAACATTTTCAGGGCTATCAAACTCACATCTCTTATAAAGGTCAGTTCCAGCACATTTACAGTGAAGCTGCATCCACTTGCACACACGTGCATATGTAAAATTAAAAATACAGAGGTCGCCTTCAAAAGATACACAACAATGAGTACATCCTATGACGAGGATGGTTTGGTAGCCATAACCTTAACCCTATGAGATAGTGTTTCCCAAAGCGAATCATGAAACACATTTACATGTATAGATTCATTCCAAATGGCTCTAATGCCTCAGAACGCGTCACATAGCGACCCTGGGATGATAACGTGTTGAATGGCGAGCTCTGCCTTATAACATATTTGACTATAACTATTTCATGTCCCAGGTATCCTGTCACCGTTGCTGCTGGAGAATCAACTAACAACAATGCAAACATGACACTGTATGCTAATTCTTGTGTAGCTTTAGCTTTAGCCTTGCCTGTCCTTCTGTAGCCCCTGTGTGCAAATTATCCCAATGCCAATAAGAGGTAGCACTGAGCTAAGGAATTTTGAGGTGAATAACTGCAATGAGACAGAACTATATAACTGAATCTCACTGTGTTTTATCAGTGATCTACGCAGTGGTTCTTATTTAGCATTTGGAAGGGTGTCGTATAATTTAAATGCTGACAAAGCATTTAAATGGGTTTATTCACTTCATGTTGTTACAGATGTTACAGATGATTTATAGGTGGTGCTTTCCTGATTTTTATCTTAAGTCAGCACGGTCCTCTGGAAAAAGAATGGGTTCACGACTATAAGGGAATGTTTAAAAAAAATGCCAGTGAAACAGAAAATAAAACATTTGATTAAGTTGATATGTACATTTGCATAGCCACAAAATCCACTGACAAGTAAAGTGTAAAATACAGATCATTTTGGTACTTACAATGTTGTGCTGCAAAGCTCTGGATCCTGATCCTTGCTTTGATACATACTACCTACCTAAACATTATTGCCGGTCTGCTCAACATCCTCCCCCTGAGGCAAGGGCACTACCTGAGAGTAAGAGTTGACCCAACCATACGTGACCTCGCCGTAAGGTGATTAATGGTTCCTGCACTGGCTTTTCATGAAGAAAGTAAGCTGCAGCTACACGGTGAACAGAAAAGGATGGTGTTCAGTGTACTTAGCTACCAGGGTTTTCATATAGCCCACTCAATTGCTCAGATTGATTGAATCAAGGTTAAAGGTAAAGTATAAAGCTGTATATTTGTTTACACGCTCCATTTCACATATTATGTGTTGCATTCGGTGATATTTCTGACTTGGCCAACAACCTTTTAACAGGCCCCATCTTCTTGGCCATTAGCACTTTTTAAAAAAAATCTCTGACCTGCTCAGTGTAAGCACACAAACAGAGAGGGCACCCTTCCAGATACTGAGTGACCTAACACCTCTCTTCTATTTAGATACCATGTGTGGATCACACTCATGCATGCAGTCATACTGAAAACACACTCTGCTCAGACGTTCCCAGGCAGATGTACAGGAGAGCATGAAGAACACTGTAAAGTTAATCCAATAAGCCGTGGGAGATCATGTCAGGCTAAGGGATTCAAGTTCGCTTCCCTAACTTCTTTCTGACAGCGTGTCAGTGTTACCTGGAAACATAATTGAGAGCAGTTGGCCTACAGATAGATTCACCACCTTCTTCTAGTGTCACAGTCTTTTCTTTGATGGTGTTTTCTGCTCTTATCCGCTATATCACTGCCTTTTGAAATGTCTACTAGGACTGTGTCTAAATCCTTATGTAAGCTGGTTTGACAGTGACACTAGTCCATTGTTCTTTCATTCAAATAAATCCTTACGGCACATTAGCATCATAAACAGTTTGAGGCTTAAAATTAGGAATACACTATCAGATGTATTGATAAATTCATAACAGTGAAGATGACTGCTCCTTCCTAATTCTGGTTCTGCTGGAAGTTTCTTCCTGTTGAAAGGTAGTTTTTCCTTCCTACTGTCACCAAGGGCATGTCCACAGGCATGTATCTGATTACTGGGTCTTTATCTTTTAATATAAAGTGTCTTGAGGTTTTGATTTGGCACTGTATAAATAAAGTTGAATTGAAGTGAAACTGAATTGAATTAAGAGGAAGGTCCAAGTAAGATTTACTGTAAAATATCTAAGAGACATCATTTGAAAAGGGCTATTTGCAAACCAGCAAATGAGAGTCAGACTAACACAGTGCATGGCTGTGAAGTACATGGGAATGCTAGAGGAAAGGTCTCTGTGGCCCACAGCAGTGCTGTGACGTGGGAGAAAATGAATTTTCCAGCATGACATTAACCCCAAACATAAGGCCAGAGCTCCACTGGAATGGGCTCAAAACAACAATGTTAACGTCCTGCAGTGGCCAAGTCAGAGATTGAAACTTGATGGAGCTGGAGCAGCTTTGCAAATACAGACTTGTTTTTTTTAAGTGTCCAGATGTACAAAACTAATGCAGATGTAGCCACATCAACTCAAGGCCTTGTTTGCTGCCAGAGATGCCTATATAGTTCTAAATATTGACTTGAAAGGGTAGAGTAGCTTGGAAGGAAATCATCGTGTGTATCCAATTTTCCTCAATTTGTATGAATTTGTTTTTGTTACTAAAAGCACTCTTTCTTCATCTTGTTTTTTAACCAGCTGTGGCTCAATTATCTATTAAGGCATTGTGTAGCAGCATTCACATGTATGCATTTTGCTAACAGTGGGAAGGCCTGACGATTGGAGGGTGTTATGATTTTAGTGGCTATAGCTAGTGTGTCACTTTTAGCCAACTGAAAAAAATAAATATTTGCGCTTACGATTAAATAAATAAATAATCAAAATAAATTTTTAAATGCATTTAAATTCTTTAGTTCTAGTCTTTGTCAATCTGCTCAAATATAATCACATCATCACATAACTATCAGACGAGGCTTTGGTACATAACAGTTTTAAGACTGGAATATCAACATTTCTGTGAGTAAAGATTTTGCACTGTAGCGCTGATCTGATCCTGCCCCTGACAAACACTCAATACATTTTAATAAAGAAAAGTAAAACTAACAGTGAAGCTATGCACCAAGGCTCAGTTTAAAAACACATTACCAAATTTAAGGTGACTAACAAGCAGTTTATGAGCTATAAACTACAAAACTTGACACGTTCAGCCAAAATTCAGAAGCACTGTGTGAGAAACTAAGTAAACTCCTACTGCTGCTATGGAAATTAACGGCCAGGTGCTGCTAATCAAATGCATCTGATGGTTTTGGCTTGTTTTGCAGCCACTTGCAGTCACTGAATCAACCTTGCTCTCTTCTGTATACTATAGTACTTTAGAGTCAAATGTAAAACCATCTGTCCAGCCTGGATAAAACTGTGTGACGCAACAGGACAATGATGGCAAACAGAGCAGCAAATTTACAACAGAATGGCTGAAAAAGAAAAGAATCAAGGTGTTAAAATGATCCAGTCAAAGACCAGAAAGACCTCAACCTGATTAAAATGACCTTAAGAGAGCTGTGCATAAACACATGCCTGCAAAGTTTTATGAACTTACACAATGCTGGAAAGAAAAGTGGGACAAAAATCCTCCACAAAAGTGAGAGAGACTGATTGTAGAGTTTTTGTCTTAGGAAACCAACAATTATAACAAATTTAAATTCACTTAAATCACCTTTATTCCCCATTCTGATGCTCAGTTTGAACAATATTAGGTCCTCTTCACAGCGTCAACATGTCTAAATCTATTGAGAGAGAGAGAGCGAGAGAGAGAGATATCAGGAACCAGGACATGTCTTACCAGACAAGACCCCTAATTATAAACAAGCCCTGCCCTGGATAGAGACATACAAGTAAAGCCATGTTAAGCATCATCCAGATTAACAGGTCCAGTGTCAGGCGATATTTATGTACCGTGTTTTTCGGACCATAAGGTACGCTGTTGATTTTTGACAAAAAAAAAGGCTTGAAGTGTGCCTTTTAGCCTGAAAAATACGGTATTTATTTCCCTATATACATGTACATATATATGCTTTACTACATGTACATGTTGTTCATTTGGCATATTTACATTTGCATGTTAGATTTATTACAAAATAGCTACAGTAAGGAGATACGCTGCAAAAAGTATGCTAAAGTGTTCACATGCATCCAGAAAAAGATGCACAAGCTAAGATTGTGCAAGCTATGCAGGCATACATAATGTAATATAAATACATATGCACACAGGCCGAGACCCACAGAGGCCCGGCTAGTGAGACACAGTAATGTAACTGCTGAGTGTGCAGAGAAGCCTTGACCCGAGTGCCTCTGACTCACGATGACTTCAAACACCAGTGCAAGCACACCACTGTCAGCTGTGCATGAACTGGCGCACACACTCCTGGAAACACACATTTTCAGCGTCTATGCAGGGACGGCGGCGATAAGGGAGTGTGTCTTCATACAGTTTTACCAGCCACTTAATCCCTGTCAGACCAGAAAAGGAGTGAAAAAAAAGAGGGGGGAGAAAACAAAGATGTAAAAATGAGAGACATAGAGCCCACTGATGGTTTTAGCAGGAGCCTTATCTCACCGGGCTTTGTTTTGGACGCAAACAGTTTATCAGCACTAAACATTCAGGAAGAGGAGTGAGAACAGCCTTGGTCTTCCTCCAGGGAGCTGCTCTGAGTGGAACCAGACTGCGCTCCTGCAAAGTGTGCGTGGAAAGTATTTTGATCACCCCCCCTTCTTCTCCTCTCTCTCTTTATGCACAGGCATATAGTTCATTAAGTGCCTCTCACCCTGACCGCCCTATTTCTCTCTCTCTGCCCCCCCCAGTCCATTTCTCCGATTCCCCTCCCGTCTGTGTCGCCTCGGTTCACCTCGAGCTCCACGTATTTACCTAAAGTCAACTCTGATGTTTAAGGCTAGAGGAAAGTGGGAGGTAAATAAAACAACAGGAGGAACAGCGAGGAGCAGTTAACGCAGACAGGAGGGCAGGAGGGAGGAGAAAATAAGGTGTGGGGTTGATGTTGGGTGGGTGGAGGGAACAGAGGCAGCGAGCTGAGGGCGGGATGAGACGAAGGGAGAAGGCAGGAAGGGACGAGGAGGGGAGGGCGAAAAGGGAAACAGGGACAGGAGAGTTCAAATCAGTACAGCGCAAGTGGAGAGAAATGAACATAAAACACGACGCAGACAAAGGCGTTTTACACTCAGATGCAGCCGCCTAACAGGATTAATGAAGCGACGCACACTTGCACAGAGAAAATTACATTTACTTTTTGTTGTTTTTATTCAGCCGAATTGAGATTGCTTTTTTTTTCTCGATACTGTCCATATCGCAACTGTATAGACAAAAAGGACTGAGCAGGAAGAAAAATGAAAAGACAGAAAACAGACAAAGACCACAGATTGGTGCTGCTTAACAGCCTCTGCAGGATATTAAGAGGTGACCCGAGGACACATTCTATAGCCACGTGGTTCTCTTGGCAGCACATCTCGCAGGCTTGTTCTATATGCAGTAAGCCTCTGTGAGTCACTGCAGTATAGATGAGGACTGCTGCTACTTCATCCTCACCTCACCAGCTCACAAAATGTGACCCGATTATGCTTGCTTTTTTGTTTATTACGCCGGATTTTGACGATAAGGGGGGGGGGGTTAGGAACAGAAAGCTGGCGTATGCAAACTGCAACAAGTCGTATTTTTATCACTCAGATCTACAGTAAATAGGTCACAATGCATAATCGTAACATCATAATCATAACAGCAAAAAGTGCGCATAGGCTGTGCAGAGCTTGTACAGGAAGCAGGAAAAGTTCAAGCAGCATTTTGGGAAACGTTTGCAGGAGTGAATTAAGGAGGTTGATATCTGTGCATCAAGTGAAGCCGGGGGGTACTTTATTCTAGCTTAAATTAAAGTCCGGAAAGAGGAAAACAGTTTGCTGGGCTCTGTCCAAAATAAAAAGGAACAGAAAACACGCCAACATCTCTACAGGTGACTTATTTACTGTACACATGCTGCCTGTTGGTACAGTGGTTAGCATGGTCACCCCACAACAATGATGATGGGGGGGCGGGAGCACAGCATATCAGCACAAACACCTCATACCAACTGTCAAGCACGATGGTGGAGGGGTCATTTTTTGCCGCTACAGGACCTGGGCACTTTGCAGCCACTGAGTCGATCATGAACTCCTCTGTACAGTAAAGTCTCCTTGAGGTCATCTGTTCAGCAACGAGACAATGATCCCAAGCACAGCAGCAAATTCACAACAGAGTGGCTGAAAAAGAAATGAATCAAGGTGTTGCGATGATCCAGTCAAAGACCTCATCTATTTAAAATGCTGTTGTGGAACCTTAAGAGAGCATTACATAAACGAATGCCTGCAAACCTCAATGATCTGAAGCAACGCCCCTTCATGTTCTCGCTGCTAAAGCTGCCGAATCTAAAGGTATACTTAGTTTTTCACAAGAAACCAGAGAGTCCAGTGAAAACTGTCCTCCCGCCTACCTATCAAAGCAGACTCCTACAAGTTTAAAGAGCTGTTTTCACACTGCACTTCAGACACTTTAAGAGGATATTTTCCACCATTATCCTGTCTCACATGTAGAGCACAGCAGGAGAGTCCGCTTAAGACTAGCTATTGGAAATACAGCATGTGGTTTAGGTAAAGGTGCTGCCTGGATAAAGTGCACAGGAGGCATCAGAGGATGCCCTCTCAATGGCAATGCCCTGGACTATTAGCTGTGCTAATTCACACGGAGATGGCAGATTAAAGACCAGCTTATGTCCCATCAGACTTGATTCTTGACATGTATTTCTAGCAGGTGATATCTAGAAAAGTTCAAGATGAAAACATCATATGAAACACATATTTAATACAGCGTCAGCACAGATAAACTTTGAACACTATTCCAGTAGTATAAATAACCATTTAAATCAATTACTACAGGCAGCACTTCTAAGTGGTACTTCACATTGCTATATTATTAGTAAATATTGTCTTGATCTTAAATAACACTAATTATCACCAAGTCTGCATTGGTATAATTCATGCTTTGCTGATAAATCAGGTCCACAAAGATATTATACTGTTGATATATGGCTTTAAAAACCCTGGCAAAAGGCATACTTGCAATAAATAAATAAAGTTAGAAAACAAGACTGTTGAACAGGTGTTTCTCCCTTGAAAGAGACACACCTCTCTGTGCCATTCAGCAAATGAAAAGCCAAATGGAGTCTGTGCACTGTGTGAGACGGGGTAAAAGAGACATTCTGTCACTTTTAACTTTCTCTGTCAACTTAACTTATAAATGAAGCCAAAAATCTAAATTCATCTGTATGTCTGGTGGGGGTTTGTTTTTAGACCACGCAGAAGCTGATCACTCAAAACAATAATGGAATCACACGTCTTTTTTTTTCAATGTATTGCACAGCTCACAAAAAAAGAAAGCTTCTGCGAAACCCTTCTGTTGTCTACGAGAATTTGGAAACCCGTCAAGTGTGGTTCAGACGGCAGCTTGGTGAGATCAAGGCTTCACTTCTCCTAGTCTGTCGCCAGGAAGAGCTGTAGATTGAGTTTCTCTACTGAGCCCAAACTCTTAAAACTCCAAACATATGAAACACTCAGTGACACTTTTCTCTTAGCAGTGAATAAGACATGAGGTCTTCTGACATGATTAGTGATGACAACGATACACAGTGCTCTTCTCGGCTTGCTCCTCTTGACTTGACCTTTATTAGTGAATGCATGTGTTTCACTTTGGAAGCAGTTCTAAAACAAGGGCGTAGGAGTCTTTAATTTCTACGCTATCAAAATCTCCCCCTCAAACTTAATCCTTCAGGTTTTCATAAGTCTGCACACTGAAACTTTAATAGATACTCTGACATTACATTTTACGTGTTGGATTGAACTGGTCAAATATTAGCCGCAGCGCATTTGTGATGTTGTTACAAGCAGCAGATGTCAATGTCAAAGTCATGCCCTCAAGCTATTGTACCTATATTGCCGTTCTCCAAGAAATATACCCTTCATTCATAATTTTAGACTCCCTTATGATGCCAAAACACTTATCATCCATTAAGGTATGGTGGTGTCCTGTGATGTTGGGAACTGTGACAGTGGCAGCGGATTCCTTAGACTGTGGGTTGTAGGGTAGGGCTCTTTTATGTGTTCTTAGAAGCATTCCTCCACAGTTTTATAAATATGCCTAGAAGCAATGACTTGCTGGGGTAGGCTGCTGCAGTTTGGGAGTGCTATTGCTATTGTGGAACATGAGGATCAACACAAATATCCAGTTGGGGAGGTTCATGTCCAAGTAGGATACATAACATCAGTGTCTTTTTTCCTGTTTCCCTCCCCTCACCATTTACCGGTCATGGCAGATCCCTCAGCCTGGTTCTGCTGCAGGTTTCTTCCTGTTAAAAGGGCAATTTTCTTTCCCACTATTGCCATGTACTTACTCACAGGGGGTCATGTGATTGTTTGGTTTTCTCTCAGCTATTGTAGGGTCTTTACCTTAGAATAAAAAACACTTTGAGTTTACTGTTGAGAGTTTGACATTGAACTGAAAGATAAGACTATTATTCACATTATCTGTAAGATCCACAACCTGCACAGTTAATTTTTTTTTCACTAAAGCTTAAAACTACAATAGTTAACTTTTGGCTGTCTAGCAATTCTAATGGTAGAGCGCACATCACAAAAATACGTGCTACCTGCATCCGTTTCCTGTTTTCCTTATAAACTAGCAGCCACCATCAACACAGCACATGCAGTCATGAACACATAGCTCATTCTATTGTTGTAGCTTTTTATAATGTTCTCTAGTCCCTTACTCTACAAAGAGGAGGTTAAAAGGAGTGTCCATGAATATGTTTGCTGTTACATTAGCAGTGCCTCCGTGAATCCTACTTGTTTTGCATGCTAACCTCATGGTTCCATTAGTTGGCATGCCTAACATGAAGAGGTAAAAGAATTCACAGTTCTGTGTTAGATTGTTCCTGTTTCTTTTTTATTGTTAGATCACAAAACATTTTCAGGCTACTTAAAGGAAGCCAATGCCTGTTAGCTACATCACTAACAGTAAGATTGTTGCTAGTGTACAAAACAATACGAAATCTGAAGAATGGCCTTTTGAACTACACTGACGTTTGTTAGTTGTATGTTACAATATCATGAAACTACTAATACTAACATAACCAGGTTTTGTTATGTTATCTGAAAGAAATAATGCTAGCTAGCTCTCTGTTTTCTAGCATATCCCAAAACTCTGTCCATTATGTAAATCTTAGGTTCATATTGGCTTTGTCCCATGTTCTTTATCTCATATTATTCTTTGTTTCATCTCATAAAGCAGCTCTTGCTTCTTTTTTTTTGGATGGATTTTTTTGGTGCATTTCTAAAGGTTAGCTAGTTAGCGTTTCTACCATAAAATTGAATTGCTATACCTCTAAGACAAATCACATTTAATCTGCTCTATACAGAGAATTTACTGTTGTCTTTTAATTTTAATACTTGGGGTCACTTGATCTCTGGAGCTAATTTATTTTAACTAGAACAAAATGTCTTTAACACTTTTAACAGGTTGTCAAGTGTCAGCAGACCCATGGACTGATCTGAAAAATGTCCGGCGAAGTCCTTAATGCCACTTTCAAGTACAAATGTGTAAAAATGTTTTTGACACATCTTAATGAACACTGGGCTTAACTCCCGTCTGACCACTCAAACCTGACATAGGCTTTTCACATGTTGTCCACACAAGACATGCCACTTATACAGAATTATATCAGACCTTGCTAAATGTCTTAAAGAGCTATTTCCATTCATTAGAAATGCTCTAAGGGAGATTTCTGATACACATTAAACATGACAGTGCAGTCAAAGTGGGTTGACTTTATAGGATTCCTTTTCTTTTTATAGCCTCCTTATGAAATGTTGATGCAACAGCTCACATCCCGAGAACGCAAGCAGTGTGGAGTGGGAGTAGTGTGATTTGGCCTCTAGCACTCTGTGGCTTTGCTGAAAGCCACAGCATCGTCAGTGTTCTCTCTCGCAAAAAGAAATCTCTTTGCAAGAACAATGAATGCTAACTGCCTTTAATGTAACTCGTGTGTATAGAATTCACCATGCTGTAAACTACTCTAATAACACTTTGATGACCAAAAAAGTTCTGATTTCAAGAAAGCGAAGAAAGAGAAAAGCTAGAATGGCTGCCGGCAGAAAAACTGTAGATAAATCAGGTTTAAAAATGAAGCCAGCAAGCATCTTGAGCTTCCAGTTGCATGAGAAACTTCATTTGTTGGCCACATTTTACACTTTACAAAGACAAAAACAAAGATATTTTCTCTGCAATACACAGCAATGGTCACACAACCACAAATGGGTGCTTTGTAAATGAGAGCAACAGATGGTGTTACATTTCTGGGAGGTTGTTGTGGACACGTTTAACAGACATGTCAGAAATTTCGCAGCCACTTTTGAACAATCGAGCAGAGGGAACGAAGCTATGCCATTGGCAAATCTGGTTCTGTCAGAGCGGATTGCACATATTTTGTTTGACAAAAAGCACCAATTTGAAAAATAAGTACACAAAACTGTTCAGTGTTTAAAAGTATTGCCACATTGGAGTATTTAATCACTTCACAAATGAATTGAAAGCATCATTTGAATTTAGTGGTGCTTCTCCTCCTTTTTAACTAACAACTGTGACATCTTGTGAGCTCATCTCTGAGCTGATAAATGTAGACGAAGGAATGATCTTGTTGTTGAAAACACTAATTTCATCTATAATTATTACCAGAGAAGGGCTGAAAAATATACTCAGGCATTCTAATACATAATTAAGATCATTGATTAGGACAGCTAAGCTAAAATTTTCATCATCTCCTGAGGAGAGATAAATATCATACAAATAGGGATGGATAAAGTAAACACCGCATTATGCTTTCTAAATATTAATATGACAACATTATGATTTGCCAGGAAATATGCTTATGACATAATGATCCTTGTATTTGTTGACTGGTATTTGACTGACAACTTATTCATTCAGTTCTCACAGACTTTTCTAAAATGCCTGTTTTATGTATGAATATACATGAATATCACATCAGTTGTGGATCTCCTAGCACTAAAGTGTAGTACAGAACCTCAGGCAAACAAAACCATTTTAGACTTTTCTAGTGAGTTAAATTTATTGTTTGTTTTTCAAATAGACATCAAATTGTAAAGAACGGCAAATTATAATTTTAGTCAGTAGCTAAAGTAGAATAGACTGTCATCACTACACTGATGTAGTTGGCAGATATCCAGGCCTAGACTTCCTGTTCCGTGCACCATCTTTTTTTAAAGAGGCAGTTGTAGTTGCGCTTCTGCTCAGCACATGGACTATTAACCAGCATGCAATCAAAGCCTAGATAAATGGTTCATGCTACTCAGATAAACAGAAACCATAAAAACAGTGAACTGATTATGTACATTTTATCTGTTTGAAGAGTTTACTGTACAAACTTTGCTAAAACCAGGTCGGACTCCCTTTTGGCTTCAGAACTGCTTTATTTCTCGTGGTGGAGATTCAACAAGATGCTGGAAGCAATCCTCATATTTTGGTCCATAACATCATCGCACAGTTGGTGTAGATTAGTAAAACTCCCGTTGCACCATATCCCGAAGGTACTATAGTTGATTGAGATTGGTTGACTGGACACCATTTGAGTACAGTCATGTTTTTAAGAAACTAGTTTGAGATTTTGAGCTTTGTGATATTGCTCTTCTGTATACCTTGGTTGGAACGAGTAGTTATTTGACATACCATTGCCTTCCTATCAGCTTAAAATACCACCACTTACAGGATATTTTCTCTTTTTCTGACCAGAGGACAACTTGCGTGGGAGAATCCCAGTAGATCAACACCTTACGAAATGCTCATAAAAACTGTGTGGCATCAACATTTCGACTCACTTAGATATTCTTTTCTTCTCAATTCTGATGATTTGTTTTGAATCTCAGCAGGTCGTCTTGATCTTGTCTGCATGTATAATTGCACTGAATGTCTGCCATGTGGTTGACTGTTTACTAGATCGGTTAAACAGGTGTACCAAATAAAGTGTCTAAAGACTTTATAGATACAAAACATTTAGGTGCAGTATGTCTAGTTGTAAATTCTGCTTAATTGCCTGTTGGATGGTGAACTTACTTGTCATTTGCCTAGACTGCAGCTGCTCTCTCAGATGACAACAATGGAAAACCTGCTGTGCAGCCCTATTGGCATGGTTACTGGTTAACTATAAAAGAGTTTCCCGAGCAAAACAGTGAGTTGGCCCTCTCACTCGTGGGGGGATCTTCACAACCTTCCTTCAAATCCTATGAGCCAGACTTTTGCATTTTTCTGATTGATAAAAGGGTCATATAGAACAGTTCTAGTAAACAAACTTCCCCTTGCTAGAAAGTCCAAGAAAGACACTGAGAAGATGCTGAAATAACATCGCTCAAATAATATGCAACACCTAGTTTCAGAACAATATCCCAACCAGAACTAGACATATAGGAGGCACGGTCAACCATCTGGATGTCTGGATATAAGTAGTTATTCAGCTATTCAACACTGAAGTGTTTGCTTTGTGTGAACATGTTGGCTCGGTGATTTTTAGTTCAGAGCACCTCTTTGCTTGAGTACAGCATTATAGAGGCCAGCATCTGTCATCTGGCCTCACTTTCCCCCCTCATGTTTTTCTATTCAAGCTGACAGCTTTATTTTTTTAGCCATTCTTTTCCAAGTCAAACCTTCTCCTTTTTTAATCTTTTCTTTTTTTCATTGCAATAACACCAATTTTAAGGCACTTCAGTATGTCCTCCCTAGCTGTACCATACCATTAGAGCTGAGCAGATAAGAGCGTGTGCAGATGGGCGTGGCCGCTGCTGTCTCATACCCACATACCCCTTTCATATTCACACACTCAGCAGTCAGCCCCCGTGTGTCTGCCTGTCTGTCTGGAAAAAAAAAGGGCTGTTTCCACGGCGACTTGTCTCCATGACGACAGCCACCCCATCCTCATCCCCTCTTCCTCTGTTAAGTCTCTTGCCTCCATAATCCACCCCCTCAATTCCTCATTCCAGTCTGTCATCTCACCCCATTTACACCCCACCAAGCCCCATCATCTCTTTCTCTCTCTCTGTCTTTTTCACACTCAATCTCCGTGTCTCTTTTTCAGTTCTCGAGAGAGGAAAAAGTGAAGGAGATAAAGGGGGACCATTCCTGACATGATCCTCTTTCTCTTGGACTCGGAGAAAGTAATGAGAGAAGCCATAAGCGCCTGGAGGGGGGCAGAGATGGATAGCAGAGAGGGGTCAGATGTTGGATGGATGGAAAGAAAGCTCTAGGTAGGCATGGGTGGAGCCTATAATCCTCTGTGCACTGCTGTAACGGTGACCCTGTTTCCTTATGCTCCGAGCAGCCAGGAAAAGGTGGGTTTTGTGCCAGAAAACACAGAAATACGCACACACACACACACACAGTGAGAGATGGCAGCCCGACTGTGGCTGCAGGGCATACATCTGGTGGAACTGCGGGCCAGCGGACACGTGTCAGTGAGGGGAAGATGAATCAGGTCGCACAACACCGCCTAATGATCTCTGAGGGAATGGGGGGGAGGAAGCAAATATCCTTCATGTCTATGTCATTAACCTGGGGATTGGCTGGGTGTGTGTCTGTGTGTGTGTGTCTAGGAGGAGTTACAGCAACTTATCATCAGGCTCAGGTGTGAAACCCTGCATCTCCACCCATCACATACACACAAAGGGAACCATGGGATTTTCCTCCCCTTCGCCAGATGATGAGAGCCGATAGAGAGAAAGTAGGCCAAACAAACAGCTGTCTCCACTGACTACCATTACATCACAGAGAAAGGGGAAAAAAAACTAAACTAAACCACAGGGGCACATGCGTTCACATGCATAGCCATAACACAGGGTAGGATGGGATATCCTGTTTTTGTTGTGCTTGCAAATGGAAAAGCACTGAATAGAGCTCAATTAATAGGAAAGTAAATGTTAAAAGAAAGAAAAAAAGAAAAACAAGACAAGCCTCTGGCTCTGAAAGCAACTTTCCATTAAAGCCAGAAAAAGGTGGCATTTTTTAAAAAGTTTCTCTTGACCATCATCTTCTGCCCTCCCTGTCCCCATCTGTCTACATCACATATTTTCATCCAATGACAACAGAGTGTTTTCCGAGAAACAACAGAATGTGAGAGAGACACAAGAGCAAGTCATGGAAAGAACAACATTGGATTATGCATTAAAACTATCAAGAATTATTAGCCTCAGGGAGTGGGTGCCTTGTGTGCACGTGTCTGTGAGTTTATTGTGCATTTGCGCCTGCATAGCACTGAGTGCTGAAATAACCCTTTTGGAGGCCTGAAGCTGAAGGATTTTCTGTTCGGCTGTCATCAACATTTACTACAGTCCACACAGCTTACGATAGAGGGCGGCTTTGTTGTTAGATAGCGCCAGCCTGATTCAAAACCTCTAAATACATCCACAGTAATTTTTTTTAAAAGTCTGGTGTTGTGCTTGCTGACATTTGCTTCTGTGGTTAGGAGACAACCTGAGTTCTTTGTGGGCAGGGTTGAAAATGTAGGCGAAAAAAAAAGAAAAAGAAAAAAATAACACATCCTTCTTTTCCCCAGCAAGACAAATGTTCACAAAAGACGGCATAAAGACGAATGGATAAGCTCAGGTTGTTTTAAGTTAATTTACAGACATAAAACACGCCTGAATGGGCCCATTTCCTAGAATAACTTAACCCCCCACTCAGTTTTAGCTTGAACAACCTCGCCTCTCCCACAGGCTCAGCATTATCAAGCACTCTGACACAACTGACACTCCCACCCCGCCACGTCTCTGCCAGATTATTATCTATACTGACATGTTTTAGCTGTTTTCATCCACTTTATCACCCGCATGATGTATCTACCAATCATATGCACTTTATAGAACCATACTCATATTCCTTGTTTCACTCCTACTGTCCTGGTAGAGCCTGGATAACACCAGCATGACCTCAAGTATCTTTCTTCCCAAGATGAAATCAAAACCAGTATAAGTGGCTTCCATCTACACCTTCTCTTTGAACTCCTAGAGAAGAGGGGAAGCCTTAATGAGAATGCAGAGTGCTACAAAACCTAGAGGTGTGTTGTGTTCGTTTTACTGCAGACGTCAAAGCTGGGAGGGACGTCACGCCTGACATGACTGCAGTCCTGTAGTCGCAGTCATCCGGGTAACAGGCTTTATTTTGCTCCCTAGCAAGATGGTCATTCAGCCATCATTTGGAATACCTGAAGTAAAACACAATGGTGGATTATTTATTTACTTTTTTGCTTATAAAAACTAAGCTGCGACATATTAACAAATATAGAGATTTCTTGAAAAAACCATTAACACATCTTATAAATTTATCGATAAGAAATAGGACATTCCCAAATGACTGGAAAAGGGCTGTAGTTACTCCAGTCTTTAAAGTAGGCCAGCGTGATTTGATATGTAATTATCGTCCAATTTCCATACTCCCTGTTCTTTCAAAGGTGCTTGAGAAGGTTGTGGCAGCACAGTTAATTGATTACTTAGAGACTAATCTACTGCTTCATCCAATGCAGTTTGGTTTTAGTCCAAAATTGTCCACAGAAATGGCAAATTGCTATTTTGTTGAAAATATTAAGTGTAATTTGGATAATGGTAATGTTGTGGATGCAGTGTTCCTTGACCTAAAAAAGGCTTTTGACACTGTCAGCCATGACATACTTCTTTCCAAGTTGATAAAATTTGACTTTTCAAAGCAAGCAGTTGATTGGTTTGAGTCCTATCTTCACAAAAGAGAACAGTGTGTGAGGGTTGATAAAGAAAAGTCCCTCCATGTTGGAAAACAGAATCGGTATTCCCCAAGGATCTGTTCTTGGCCCATTGCTATTTAGTTTGTTTATAAAGGATTTGCCTGCCAGTTGCCCAAAAGCTAACTGCCAACTTTATGCAGATGATGCAGTTGTACACGTACCAGCTAAGTCACCTGGTGAAGCAGCAGACACCTTAACGGTACATCTAAATGATGTCCAAAAATAGCTGGAACAAAATCATCTTGTATTGAACTT
>VUQR01013168.1:0-27147 GCA_015108515.1 Hemichromis elongatus | reverse complement strand
CCTCAACATGTCTGGTGGTTCTCCAGAGGCCTGGTAATGAACTAATCATTTGATTCAGGTGTGTTGACCCAGGGTGAGATCTAAAACCTGCAGGACACCGGCCCTCGGGTCCTGGAGTTGCCCACCCCTGATATAAACAGAACTTTCAAAATACCTGACCTTTTATTTGATGCCTGTTGAGTAGTAGAACTTATTTTGAAACACGTGGGACCAAAACCTGCCTGCAGAAAGGTCAAGTCTGCCCCACCTGATACCTTTAGGAAGTCAGTAACTCCAGTTTATCAATAAAATCAGCTTGAGATGCTCCCGTTGTTGAGATCATGGCATTACAACACAGGATTGAAAATGTAGTTTAATCTAATGAGAAAGTAAGCGTATATGCTTGTCTTATTTTCACATAATGCATTTCTTTCTTTGATAGCACACTCTTCTAATTCATAATTTATTAATACACTTATTCTCTCGTAGCTGTCAAATTGCTTGGTTGATGGCTTTTCCATTTTACTGCAGGAAGTGTCTGGTCTCAGAATGACTTATCATTACCATGGATCATAAGCTTCAAGTTATTTGTCTGTGTGTGTATATATATGTGTATATATATATATATATATATATATATATATATATATATATATATATATATATATATATATATATATAATAATTTTTTTAAGTAAACAAGGTGACAATGTTTACTAGACCCCAGCAATGTGGTGCTAGTTCCTCTTGTAATTTTAATCCCATTGCTTATAATCCCGCCTCTTCTGTCATTTCCATTCTTTTCATGACCCCTCCCTCTGTTTTTCCGCTCTCTCTCTCACTGTCCTCTCCCATCCCACTTATTCCACCTTACGGCTGATGGAGCATTAAGCCTGAATGCTGTGGGCAGCCAAAGCTTTAGATTCAGAGCGTGCATTTGAGTGAGCCACTGCTGCGCGAGTACCTCCCCTGGTCTTTCGGCTTCTTGCTCTTTCTGGATAATCAGGAATTACTTGCTTGAAGTGGCCAGTTTCTGTTGTTATTGTGTAGAAGTGGGGGTTCATTGTTCCCCATGACGTTACCCGTGGTATTGTGGATGCCCTCTCCAAATTAACCACAGATTTTTGGTGCACTAATTTGGAGGACGTTGGATGGACATTTTCTGCATTCGGATATTTGTGAGAGATTCCACAACGAGACACAGTGGATAAGATGGTGCCCCTGCAAAAAAGGGTAATTTGAGTTATGTGTGCAGAGGAGAAGAGGAGGGTTTTCTGTGCATGATGTGGGTTTAGCTGTGTGCGCTTATTGTTGTCTGTTTTGTGCCCTGAATGCTAGATGTCTGTAATAGTTTTTCATAAAAAAAAAAGTAATTATTGTTAATTGCTTTAATTGGAACATGGCGTCTCAGAGTGAGCATGTGCTTGGGCGATATTAACAAGCAGTGGATGAGTGTCTGAAAGTAAAGACTTTAGGATTGATGAGGCAGAGTTTAATTTCAGTAAAATGTGTAAATCTGTTGATTTCATCTTCTGCTGAGTGGCTCGTTGATGAGGAGTGATTGCTCATTGAAACTGACTAACAATGCAGAGTGCACTGCTACCCTTCACCCCCACCCTTCTCACTCCATTGTTTTGGCTTGCGTAAAGGTTAAATGTATGAGCTTTTTCAAAGGTGTTCAAGAAATTTTATCACTCTCTATACGACATATTGTGGCTTCAGTAAAGCCAGAAATATATTTTCCTGAAGTGTTTGAATGTTTTCCACTTCTAACAAAAAAGCCAGTTTAACAAATCTTCTCTTTGGCTACACTACACCTCTTAAACTTTTCATCACCACAACCACTTCCTGTATCTAGAGTAAGAAAGCGCTCTTTGTGGAGGATGTTCAAAGCCGTTCTAAAGTGCCCTGCATGGTTTGCTTAGAGAATTACAAAGAACTTTTTGCACTGCACATAAGAACTATTGTCTGCACTCAGGAAGACTACCGACATGTTAGAAGACAGAATGGGAGATTGTTGGAGCCGCACTAAGGTTGTCTGTGTCTTTTTTTTTTTGTGTTCACCTTTGGAATTATTTTGTAAGAAGATCTCTTGGAATTAAGCATGATTGTTAGTAAAACTGTTAGTAAAACTTTGTTATTGCACGTATGTAAATCGATATTCCAGATGAAAGCTTTTCTTTTCTGAAGTGATGAATTTCAAGACATGACCTCAGCCAACTAAAGGCTCATTTTTTCCTCACAAGTCACGAACAAATCATGAAGAATGAGTTCAGTCTGAACAGCTGTGTTTGGTTATCAGTAGTGAGGATTGCTGCTGCTGCTGCTGCCTGTTTTTACTATTAGCTCTACTTTTTTCTCTGTGACAGACCACAATTTGAAATTAAATTAAGAGTAGCAAGGGGAGACTTGCTGTAAATTGACTCGGTGTCAGGAGGACAGTTGCAGGCTTATTCCAGGAAAGACTTCCTTTGAAGAGCTTAAATCACAATTTCATTTGTTTGAGTTCAATTACTGAGAATAAAGCAATGCATGCCCGGTGGGAAGCCAGATGAGCAGTAGTCTACAAACAGAAGTGAAATTTTAAGAAACTTGATGATTAGAATGAGCAGTGCTTAACTGCAAAGGTCTTTGGCAAAAATGCAAGTGAGCAAAAGATCGACAAGATCAATTTCATTGAACTGATTAAATCATTTGTAATGCTTAATTTTCTCATTTGAGTGTAAATGACATTACAGAGTGCTTTATTTTCCTTCTTGAATGATGTAATCACCATCTTCTTCTTTCCTGCAGGATCAGTTTGACAACTTGGAAAAGCATACACAGTGGGGGATCGAGTTTGTGGAAAAGTACACCAAATTTGTCAAGGAGAGATCAGAAATTGAAACCAACTATGCAAAACAGATTAGGTAAGTATTTAAGTTTACTCAGAATCACATTCTGGGTTGCAGAAGCAGTTGTAATAATGGTAAATGTTTCCCTCTTGATGAAATCGATAAAAAATACTCACACAGAAACAGACACTCTACACCAGGACTTGACCTACCCAAGTGCCCTTGAGATTGAATCTTAAACACCTCATTTTGAAGCTGACCTTGACCTCTGGCCTCCCAAAGAGGAGAATAAATAAACAATCCCATATGGGAGACCGTGCATTGGAATACAAGTTATGAAGAAATTTTCTTAGTTTCAAAGCAGTTTTGTTGTTTGCCTGCCGGGAAGCAGAATTACTTTATGTAACTGCAGAACCAAACATGCAAGCGGAAGAGGTTGTCTATTCCCCTCCATCCTTTTTGTCTGTGAAGAGTCTGTCTGCTGCTTTGCACTCTCTCCTGCATGCTGCCTGACTGTGTTGCTAGCTTCAGTTTCAGGCAAGAGGAAGTCAGTTTGTGGGGGAAGGGGGTGAAGCTTGTGTTTCCATAGAGATTACTAGGTATCAGCATTATCAACCTCAGGTCTGACCCAGATTTTTTCCTCCTCCAATCACGTGCTGGCCCCACCCCCTCTAATGTTTTGCTGTAGTCACTTAATTTTTCAAGGGAAGTAGTGTGAGTGTATTTGGTCCTGCATTGACAGGATGCGCCTCACAAGACCTCTTGCATCCCTGCACAGTGGGAGATACCCCCCAAATCCACAATATGGCTAATACTATAAGTATTGACCCCCAACCCCCAGTTTTACAGAATCTAGCCACTACCATTCAGTATTCACAATGAAACCCTCTATAACCCGCCCTGTGATCCGGTATGCAGACCTTGCCATGCCTGTTTCTTGAAAATTAAGTCAGCTTGAGATAATAGGACTATCTGTCTGTGTTTTTATGCATGCATTACCTACATTGGTGTATATAGTTTTCCTAACTATTAATTTTGTTCCGTCCTTTTCTTTCTGGAAATCTGCTAAGAAACCATGTTGAAGAATTTAGGTCCTCTTTTATATCTGGACCATTTTAATGGCATGTAAAATACATTGCCTTAGTTAAATTAAAGCACTGCATTAGTAAAATAGGGTGGACTTGTATGTAAACAAATATTGATATCAATAATTATGTTAGTTATTAGAATCTCTCAGTGTGTTCCGCTCATCTAGATATAGTAGGTTTATTGAACTGGAACCTCTCCAGGTGGTCTGACTGTTTTCAGGGCTTGCTGTTATCTAGCATATACATACACACATATAGATATGTGTGCATATTGACATGCTTGGCAGAAAAGCTTAAAATTTAGTATTTAGGACATTAAGACCAGAGTTTTGCGAGTTATTGAGTTTTCTATTGTTTTCAACACACTGTTTCTTTGTTGTGGTGCTACTTGGCCATACCCCAGAACTAATTATCCTCTTAATCAACTTAATTTGTGACATCAGGTATAATCTATTGGGCACACTCATACCCCCAAAAAAAATGCAGGTCTCTTAAATCTACTAACCTAATGGAACTGATCCTTTGATCTAGTCCTCCTTTCTCTCAGCTGTGTTGTTGGGCAGATTTTTCCGTCTCAGAGTTAACGTCTTTCATCACAAGTCACAACAGGAAATGCACAGGTGTATTTAAAGACATTGCTTAAACTTGTGCAAGTTTATAGTTATGGTTTAACTTGCTGGGTCACGTTGTACATGGGAACATAAAATAATATGCATATTAATCAATTATTCAGTAAAAAATAATTCAAATGTTATATCTGGGTAAGCATAAACTTACATTTTATATTCTTGTAGGCCAAAGGATTAAGAGAGAAAATGTTTGTCAGATCAATACGCCTGCTGAAATGGGCCAATTAGGGGGGAGGAATCATTGATTACCAACTGTATAAGTGAGGCCACGGTTTTAATACAGCTGCAACAAATGTTATGTGAAACATATGAAACACTTTGCATTTCTAAAGAACTGAATGCCATGTACGGCTATAAATCTACTTTACACAATTTCATCACCATACCGACCACACTGCACTAATCCACAAATAATCCTCTTTCCCTGAATTGGTGTAAACATGCACAATGCTTCAGTGTAGTCCTGCAGGGGCAATGCATTAATGCCCCTCCCTCCTCTCCCCTAGAGTCCAGTCTGGAATTGTCCAAATCAAAGTGGGAATAAAGTCTTGCCAAAAACACACACTAAAGGGTGAAAATGTAATTAGCTGCTTCAGACATTTTGCGTCAGTCCAGTACAATATGGAGACATATCCTCTTAAGTCACCCCCACAACCCCATTTAACCATCCTCATTTAAAGCTAGTTGTTAGCCTAGTTTCAGCACATTCGCTAAATATGTTGCTGAGTTGAGTGGGACACATACAGTCTGACACGTGGCTTCTGGCCGTGAGTGAATGAATGAGTGAGTGGGAGCTAGGGCTATAATTAGAGGTTGGGTGAAAAGGAGAGAGAGATAGGCACATAGATCTGCCTAGCAACAGTGCAAACACCACTGGGAAGTCCGTGTGGGGGATGTGGGTATGCGAGAGCTGGATAGAATTCATGCAGACCCACATTATATCTTTTTTAATACATTTATTATTTATTTCGGCATGAATTAAGCAAGCTCTTGTGCAAGTTGAGGCATTTAGGTTCCATCGCTGAATAAAATGCTGTAATCCCAGATCAAACACAGTCACCAACTGAGTAATCAGCTCTTAGAAATGGTGTAATAATTTTTTGTCACCAAAGGTTCATGACATTAGACTGGAAAATATATTATATTATATTATATTATATTATATTATATTATATTATATTATATTATATTATATTATATTATATTATAATTAATAACATTTCTTTTTTATATTGGCTTTTCTCGGTATCAGTTTACATATTTGTGGCTTTTTCATTTTAGTATGTCTTGTTTTTTTGTTTATCCACAGCTTGGATATTAATTTTTAATTCGACAACAGTTCTTCTAAATTAGACAAAGGATCCTAAAGGTGCAAACACACAGTGTACCCAAATCCATTAGAAAGTTGAGTATGTTATTACCATTTGCTGACAGAGTCCCAGTTGGCTGATGATGTGTCTGCCACAGTGACCTTATAAAACAAGTGACATGATGTACTGTAGCCTGCAGTGCATTGTGTTGCTGGGCTGCATGAAAGACAGTGATAAATACTGCTATATTGACTTTAAAGGTTGTTATTTGTTGCATACACAGCCATGTTTTATTTCATCTTTTCATCTCATTCTTCCTCCCCTCTCCGCCCTGCTCTAGTTGCATACTGCTAACATACAGCCAGAGTCAAAACAAGGGTAATGGCTGCTTTAGTAAAGCTTTATTCTGGTGACTGGCTCTGCATGCATACTCCTTAAGGGCAGTGATTTATGACCTGAAGAGAGAGGCTGCAGCAGCAGGAGCAGAAAGCACTCTGCCGGATTGAATGGTGTACTTGAATGATCCTTTGGCTGGTCCATAAGGGAAATATAATGGCAGTGGTGCACTACCAGTCTGAAGATGGGGCTCTTTGTAAAGTTGCAGTGGGAAATATCTGACTGGAATCTTCTTTTTTTTTTTACAGGAATCTATCAAAGAAATATCAGCCCAAGAAGAACTCCAAAGAAGAAGAAGAGAGCAAGTAAGTTAAATGATGCTGCATATGAAGTAAAAGAAATGGTGTTACATTTTGAGATAAATTTAGTTTTGTGTTGGAGAGAAGAGCCAGCTTTTTTTGACTAGATATTTGACTGGAAATTTTTTTGTAAACAAAGTATATAATTGATACACTTAAAGCATCGTTTAAATGGGGATTTGGTATGTTTTTGCTGTAGTCTTGTATATAATTGGCAGATATGAGAGTAGTGTCATTTTATTAACCCTTTATATAAAATAATCAAACTGTTCCTTTTTCTTGTTCTCTTTTTTAAAAGAAAATGACCTCTATCCAAAGTACCACTATTATTTATATTATTTATGTTTTTGGTCGCCATGTCTTTCCTATGACTTCATTTCCTGTGCCCCACTAGGTACACCTTCTGTCGAGCCTTCCTAACAACACTGAATGAGTTAAATGATTACGCAGGTCAACACGAGCTTATTTCTGAGAACTTGACATCTCTTATCATCACCGAACTTACACGCTACCTACAAGAACTCAAGTCTGAGAGGAAATCGGTGAGAACTTTGATTTCTGGTCTTTAGTTGTTTTCTTTTTCTCAGTATTTGATTTCTATTTCTTCTATTCCTCTGTTCCTATGCCATAAAAAACAAACTTTGACTTCAAACAATAGGTTATGTTTAAGGAAAACAGATACAATGGGCTTTTTAGCTGTGCTTTGGCTTTGCATGTTCTGTTCTCCATGAACTGAGGTCATCACAGAGTAAATATAGATACACCCAAAGGCTCACCAGAAGAGCAGAACGTGACTGACTGAGTCCCATTTATGGAACACAGTCTTCGTCTCTCTGTCATTACACACTTATTCCTTCTTTTAAACCAACTAAATATTGGTAAACCACATGCTATTCTTAAACATTTAAGCCACTTTTATCATTACCATTATAAAGCCATTAGAAAGAGTGGTGCACTTGCATTGTGTGACACATAGAAATCAAATCCATACAGGTTGTGGAAGAGCAGAAAGAGAGCAAGAGGAAGAGAGTTAGCCACCTGGGAAAGTGTTCTAAAAATCTTTCATGAACTCTTTTGTCTTGGAAGTCCTGCTGGGGGAACTGGAGTGGAAACCCAAAACCAGAGTGCTGCTCAAAGGCTCACTGGCCTTTTTTTAGATTGCATTTTCATTCGCACAGGCACAGACAACAAGGCTCCTACATTTAGTCTTTGGACCACATCATTAGTGATCATAATGAATTTTAAGCTGTTTTAGATGCAGATGCTACAGAAAAAAATGGGAATTTCCCATGTTTGCAATATGAAATCACTGAGCCCCAATTCAAATTTTTTTACTTTGGTTTAGCCTGCTTCACGCAGCAAAGATCACGTGCAGGCTTCAGATTTGTCTCTTGTTTTAAAGGTTGATTAGAGAGACTCCTGCTGCTCGCAGGCTGCAGAAAGTCACTTTGACCACGCTATTCCTTCTCGTTTCTCTGCACAGTTCCTCTTTTTCTACTCTGTTTAATTCTTTAATATATCTGTTTGTCCATTTTGATTCTTTCTTAGCCTTTGTACCCATTCTTTTCTTTAGTCATGTGTCTTGACTAAAGAAGCCTAAAACAGTATTTCTTCAGTTAGCTAGTACTGGGGGTTCCCCTTCATAGCATAGCCAGATAACTTGTTTTATGGCTATGCTACATCCCCTGTACAGAACAGATAGCTTGTTCTGTACAGAGGAGCATTTCATCTGAAGGCATTGAGTTTCTCATGTTTAGTACAGTGCAGTAAATTTAACATTTTAAGCTTTCATTCATTTAAATTATTTTGCATTTAGATTTAAAAGCACATTCATACAACTCGTAAATGCTGACTTTGTGACTTTGGCTTATTCAAGTGTTGAAAAGCCTGCTGACTAAAGCAAATTTCCAGCTAAAACATAGTACTACCAGAGAAAGTGATATCTTGGGTGTTGTTTGTAAAGCCTTATGACCCCAGCTTCCTGTCATTCACCTGTCAGTTTTGTCCCCCTTATTTGTAAGCACTACTCAGTGTCCCCTCCGCAGCATTTTGTCTGTGTTAGACAAAGCCGTGCAGGCAGACCCAGACAGTGGGATTAGAGGCTAAGACTGGCCCCTTCAGGGTTTATAGGAAGCTTATTGCGCAGGTAAAAGCCACACTACAAACCCGGAAATGAAAAAAAAAAAATCCTTGTTAAGTTCTCATATGGGCTTGTTTTGTAACTTTCTACACTTCCCCTTTGATGTTTCCTTGAGCGAATCGCTTGCTAAGCTCAGCTCGGCGTGGCATAGAAACAATGTTCTTCTAAAAGATTTAACATAGCAAATCTAGTTGCTTTTACAAAGTTAGAATCATGTTTATATGTTGGACTAAAGCTGTTGTAAACATAGTAAGAAATATTTTAAATATTTCACAGTTATGACAACATAGGTTCTTGCTGGTATTGCTTAATGCCTTAAAGTAATATGAAATGTTGAATAGGCAGCAGGGTTAATATGGGATGAAGACTCTTTAAGTCTCACTGGACTGCTTGTGCTGAGGAATCATAATAAAATGCTCAGTCAGCATACTGCTGTCCTTACCAGGTCTCTGACCACAAGGCTTAATTGGCCCCTCTAGTGAACAGTGCCCAAGACCCTTAAACTGTACAAGACTTCCTATAACTCATCATGGGTTCCATTTGTTATATAAATATGTGACATATTCATCCATGTAGAAAATAAAAAAGGAAAGACTGTAGCTCATTTAGCTGCAAAGACCAGAAAGAATTAAATTAGGTACTTTTGTGCCAGAAGATATCATCCTTGTTGCTCTCTTTGAGGCAGGCAAGAAAGAAATCATGGTAAAAAAAACAGTGCATCACTTTGGGTTGTCCTCAAATGCCTTCTTGTTTTGAGTGAAAAGGCAAATAGGAAGGTGAGAGAGAGAATTGATCATTGGGTCTTCCAGTAGTCTCTGCATGCATATATCAACCCAGAATGACTTCACTATAAACAAACGCTGCAGTACCACTTGGTTTGAACTGTTGCCTAATGGATTCGACATGAGGAGAAAAGTCCCAGTGGAGCTTTCATAGGGTTTAATCATCTCTGTCGTCTCTAGAACTCCTGCAACTTGTGGCTATTTCCAGTGCCTAATGATTATATGCATGCTGACAGCTGTATGAGGCTGCAGGTTCACATTCCTATGACCCAAGTCAAGTCAATGAATGAGTAGCGTATCAGTTAACTGCTGCATATTCACAGATGTGCAGGATTCACTTAAGATTGACTCAGGTGAGCTCAAAGGTACACATGCTATGCAGTAAAGAGGTTTTCTATCATCTCTTACTTGTCACAGAATACAGATTTTTACAGAGGATAAGGCAGCTTGTTAGTGCACATCACACCCAGCTTAGTCTGGAAAAGAATGCCAGTAAAGTAAAAAGTGCCATGTGAGAGAGAGAGAGCATCCAAAGGATCATGGTTGTGAAACCCCAAATCTATGTCCTTAGATGCTTGTGCCTTTGTCAAGTGCTATGGTACCTGGATGGCATTAGAGAGTCTGTGTCGCAGCATGAGGAATTCCTTTATGAATGAAAGATGTGTCATAGTTTAGAAAAACATGCCTACTTTTCAATATTAAGTAAATATTCAACTCGCTGTCTTTGATCTCATATTTTCCAATCCTACTTTTATTATATATTAATATTAATGCAGCAAAAGATTGAATTTGGGGTTAAGAATGTTTTAGGCCTTTTTCCGTCACTTGTTCTGGTAATGGAAATGGGTTGAGGTCACTGAACTGCTCTCAAATGTCACTGACAGTGCATGCAGTCACATCCTGTTATTGATTAGCATGAATGGAAAAAAGATGACATGCTCATTGAGTTCTGAATGAACTACAAGGGATATTTGTATCACTAGATTCTATTGATTTACACACCGAGGAACCGGTACAGCAGAGCATCTGCTCTGATCGCTTTATATGTGCCGTCCCAGGTGGCTGATGGCTCTTTATTGTGTTTGAAAGTAAAACAGCCCCATATGTCCCTGTAATCAGTACATTTTTATCCTCCAATAGATCTTGTAAATCTGATTGAGTTGTTTACCGCAGCTTGTTTATCTCCATAGATATTTATGTTTTTTTTAAACCAGATGATGAGCAGATTTCTTTTTTAGAAATGCAGTTATAGAGGTAAATATTTGGTTGAATGAATTCTCCATAGTAACAGTGGTGTCATACAGTCTGTGAGGTTGTGTTGTGTGGAGAGGCTTCACGTTCTCTTATCAGTTACCAACAATTACTTTCAAAGTACATCACTGAAAAGTTGGTGTTATTTATTAGTTCTCTGCAGGTCCTGGTTAGCAGATTAAAAAACAAAAAAAACAGGTGAATTAAATATTGCATTGTTGGGACTTTAGCAGTTCCACAGTGTCCTGTTTTGGTTTTTTTTGTAACGCTCAAATACTTCCTCTGAAACACTGGAACACTTCCCTTTTTTACTGAGCTTCCCTCGAAACTTTAGGAAATGGGAAGTGTGAATGCCTGAGGTACACCAGGTTGCATTCTCACTTACTACTCTCATGTCATTCAAGTAAGATGAACTTTGAAGCCTCCTGCATCAGTTGTAATTTCACATCTCTTGCTTATTTAATCAGAATACTAACTTACTTGCACTAAAATACCAGCAGAGTACAAACAGCAGCTTTCTCTTCTTTATAATAGCCTGAGTCCGTTATTGAATAGCAGCATCGATATTCAGCTCAGCTACTGATCCCAGCTTCTGCAGTCTGCGTTACTATGGGAGACCACATTAATGGTCCAGTCCCTGTGCCGTTTTTTAAATTTCCATTCATTTCTTTTTGAAGTTCTGTGCAGAGTAATATTTCTGTCAGCAGTTAAAGAAGTATTTGCATGGTTTATAGATAATCACAATCTATTTAAAAAAAAAGTTAGATGAGATTGTACCCCTGTGTTTCAAGTTCAAGGGGATTTGGCTGTGATCCACAAAGAGCTGTAGAGGGATGTGCTCTGTCTCTGGGCCAAGTGCACGTTAGTAGGCTAAGTGAGGCTATGTACAAAAAGCACAGTGTATGTGCTGTACAAGTTTAGACTAGCAGCTGCCACCTAGTCCTCTCCAATATGCCACAGTTGACATTGCCAAAATCCTTCACAGTGTGTTTGCCTCTAAATTGTTTCTATGAATTATTTCATGCCTTGTTCTCTGTAAATTTAGGCTTTATGTTGCTTCAGCTGCTATTTTAAAACTTTATCAGTTAGCCTTTATCAGTTTCTTATTGCGACCACCTTGCCTTGGCTGTTACTATTATGTTTAATATAACTGGGTTGTATTGGGAAAGCACAAACTTTACCTGGTAATGGCTCCAAAAAAGGGGAATACCAACCATTTCACTTTTTAATCAGACATTCGAGCTCTCACACTGAAGTAAATATATGAAACCCTCTGAAGCACCATAGAAAAGGGGCAACATCATCAGACTAATCATGAACATTATTTGTAGGTCACAGTATTGTCCTGGTTGACCAACAGAATTTCCCTCATCCAACAGTAGATTCGTGCTTTGAGTAGTTTTTTCCAACATTCTTTCTAATAAGTTCTTGGTCTTATGGATATTTTTTTTTTTTTTGCCATTTCTGGTAAGAAAAAAGTAGGATTTAGTAAGTTTTGTCAAATAATATGCATTCTGACCTTTAACAGAGAGCAGAGAGGACTGCTTTTCAAAAACAGAAACCTTTGGTACAAAGCTTTGCTATGAACATGGTGTGACTTTGGTGCTGTCTGAGTTCAGCTCTGTGTACAGTATCTTTAACTGGTTTTATTATAATGATTTTACTCTGTTAATCTTTGTCACTGTGCAGTAAATGTTAGAATTTTAACACACTTTGTTTGGAGCACTGTTGGTACACCTGTGGTGAGCTGGTGGTTAGCCTTTTATCAAACAGACTTATAGCCGTCTGCTCACGCTTGAATGCATCTCTGAGCACTAAGCTCGTGGGTTCTATGGTCGTAATTTTCAGATTATGTCCAATAAAGTGTCTATTTGAATTTGCACTACTTACTCAGTTGACACTAATACTTTACTGTCACAGTGTGGGAACTATTCATAGTAGTTAATTAAGGGTTCTAATTTTTGAACCCTACTATATCAAAGGCACCTGATTTTAAATCCCCTGAGCTCATAAATAATATGAGAGAAATGAACAGTTCTTTGCTTTTTCTGTTTTCTCTTGCAGCATTTCCATGATGGGCGTAAGGCACAACAGCACATTGACAGCTCGTGGAAACAGCTGGAATTGGTACGTGAACATATTTATGTGCAGTTCCACAGTGGTGCACTAGTTGCTACTAGGGCTGTCAGCGTTAATATCGTTAGAATGGCCTTAACGCAAAACACGTTAACGCGTTAATCGAGCTTCCCACGCTAACTCGATTAACGCGAGTTCGCTGACAGCCCTAGTTGCTACATATATATGTTAAGCGTGCATAATTTGCAACTATAACATAAAAAAATTATAAATGACCAAAATAAACCTTTTATTTTCTGGATCAAAGCCTGAGGCTTTAGTGGCAGCCTAACTGATGTTCTTAACTTTAGAAATGAGTGTAATGCGAGATAGAAAAAAGAAAAAAATCAATACCTCTTTGAAAAAACCCTATTTCTTTATGAACTATTTGCTCCAGGCATTGTAGATCAGTCCAGTTATTTTCCAGGCAATGAGTTGCTACCTGTCAGTAGTAAGTTACATAAAGCACGTCATTAAAAACTGACAAACATGAGGTGTCAGTGGAAAAGAAAATGTAAATGAGCAGAGGTCCTTCTACAGAAGAACCTCCTCTTATGTCCTGAAATCTCAGTGTACATTTTCTTTTACATGCAGTGTGGGGGACAGAAGTCACACACTGTAAATAACAAATATGACACTAGATGAGTTGATTAATACACACACTGCCTGAGGTGCACCTAGTACTGAAGACTGAAACACTGAAGTATAATGTATCAGCTGCTGGCCAGATTTTAAATACATTGTTTTTCGTGTTGAAAAAGTGCAGGTCCAGGATTTAGTAAAGAAGCTTGAAGAGAAATTGCACAAAACACTACTTCTTATCTCTGCCTGGCCCCTTTGACGGGGGAGAGAAAGCGCGTGAGAGAGATGCCTTGTCCTCCTCAAACTTCTCTGTGCACTCAATGGATACCATTGTATGTAGGGCAGATAGGCATAGTTCAGAGTGCACACTAGCCCGACAAACACTGATTGTTCAGTTAGAGGGGTCGAAAGAGGGTTGGATGAATGCTTGTTTTTCTGGACACAAATGACCACTATGAACATTTGTTTAATCTGCAGACTGCAGACTTTAACAGACCCTGTTCCTGTGTCAGTTGACATAAACTGACCTCTGCCGCACACAATGCCAGGCCTTAAATGTATTTGACGTACACGTACACATTATGACGTCCGTTACTGTGCTTATTTAAAAGTCAAGTAGTATAGCGTTGCGCTATAGCTCGTAGCAGGAATTGACTGATGTAATGTATGTGATCTCATTTAATTTATTAAACCCTGTTATTTCAGAGTAAAAAACGGTTTGAGAGGGAGTGTAAAGAGGCAGAAAGAGCACAGCAGTACTTTGAGAAGATGGATGCTGACATTAACGTGACTAAGGCTGACGTGGAAAAGGTATGTGTTGTGTCACCTCATATCCAGTGAGCTTGCCCTGTACCCTTCATGCTTAACACAATTGCCTGGCCTTCTCACCCTCCCACCTAGCAACGTTTTTCTCACAATTTTCTTTTCCACGTATTCCCCCTTTTATGCCCCAATTGTGAGTCCTTGTTCCAGTGAGCCTAAAAGACAGAAAAGACTGACTGATGACGTTCTTGATGCCAGGGACTGTGCGAAGAAGTTGGCATTGTCCCATCTGCACAGTGATCTGCTGATAAACAAAGCAGCTGATAGCTGCAACAAGTCTGTATTATCTGTGTAGAACAGCCACCAAACATTTTTGTTTTGTATTAAAGCATTTGGTTACTGGCAGTTCTTTAATGTGTCTGTCGGTTTTTACATGCAGGTTTGTTTTTGCTTTTTGACTGCGAAAAGCTAAATAAGTAGTGTGCTGTTTCAGAGATTATATGCCCTGTTCAATAAATCATCACAAGGAGTGATCATCCGATTCTCAGAACTTGCAGCCCACAGTCCCCTGGGCCAGTAGCTGATGTCATTTCCTGTTGTCATAACCAATTAAAAGAGCCCTCAAAATCTCAGACCCACACAGCTCCCACGCCCGCAAGGCATTATGGGTCAGCAGCGCATGTTCCTGCTGCTTCATCAGCTGTTGGAGCAAAGCTGAGGCTCACAGTTGACACAGTTCAGACCTGATTATTATGCAAATATAGGCTGGAATAAAGAGCCTTTCTGCACTCTGGACATACAGCCAGAGAACTACAGGCAGCTTAAGCTAGCACTGAACTCAGCTGGAAAGACCCAGTACAGCAGCTCAAGAATCTAATGTTGAAGCAGGAGTTTGTTGTAGTCATATTAGAGTTATCGTTGTTATCAAACAAAATTCATAAATTACACACTCCATTGGCAAATGAAAAGATTCTTTAATTTTCACTTTATTTGAGTTTAGCCTGTTTGTAAAGTGGGCACATAAATTGTGTCATAATATGCCATATTCTTCACCAAATGGCCCACTCAGTCTTATTTTTAGATTATAGGTACATATGTATGCAGTGTTCATTAACAGTCTATGAACTGTAGTTAACTCGACAAACCCATTAAAATCACCGATATTGTCCTATTATTCAAATACAACCTGAAACATTGCATGCCATTTAATTGTGCTTTAGTCCTCTCCTAGTCCTTCTCCTGTGGATCATTTGGGCGAACACTCACGTTTCAGTTGTACAGAAATGAAGAGTTCAGAATAGGAAAAGCTGAAATATGGTCTCGTCAATGTCTTTCTATAACAGGTACTTTTCTTTCAAAAAGTGCAAAACAGTAATGACTCACATATTAACAGAGCGTAGTGTTCTTAGTAAGATATAGAGTACAGGCGCTTAGACACTTACATCGTTACATTCGCTACAAAATACATGCGCAGTTTAAAAGGTACCCAGATGAAATGTCACAGCAACAGCTTAGTTTGCATTTTAGTCATAGTGAAAAATGTGGCCCTGTGAGGAGGTTTGGGGTGAACAGATAGGTGGTGGCATGGTGGTAGGAGAAGCAGAGAGAGAGAAGTCCTGTCTATATCAGTATTCTGCAGCTAAGTTAGCTAAATATTTCACAGAGATATATTTTGAAAGTTCATTTCCATTAGATGCTTTTGTCTGTAATGCAGTGCCAGTAATGCAAAAGAGCTGCTGTTTGTTGAGGCGGGGTTTTGTGGTTTGAAGCACAGCTGGCGCAAACCTCTAAGTGTTCGCTCTTCCCCTCTGGCAAGCAAATCCCTGAATTAGGGGTTTGGATTTGCAGCCCAAATATCCACAAAGACAGTTAAGGTTCTTTGAGGGACCCCTGCCCCTCACACACACTGACAGACTTCTCTGTTGTGGACATTCTCAGTCATAAAGTACAGGGATACAACATACTGGCTTCCTCTCAACTGTTCAGCCTCTACCAGTAGCAGAGAAGAGCAGCTTTAATCCCACTATTTTAGTGGTGATTGTGTTTGTTTATTCTGATACCAGCTTCCTTTTTTTAGCGATTATTCTCGAGGTGGTGCAGGAAGTGCATCTATGGCAACTTCTTGTTTAGCTGGAAACAGCTAACAATTCTTTTGTGTGTATGTGTGTGTTTGTATATTTATTTAATGCAATGCCTTGAAGCGAAGTTTCCATAAGGTAGGTCCAGCGAGCAGAGAACCTTCTGTATCTGTCGGAACACACACTGTCTCGACTTGTGTCTCGATATACACACGGTATCCCGTAGAGTCTGACACATAGCCTCAACCAGGTCTGTTACCACGCCCTGTCCTGTCTGACTGGCTTATCGCGCTGTCTGCTACTGTACTTTCCCACTCTAATGTTTGTGTGTAAGAAATATGAGAGAAAGGCTGATTATGCTAAGGCAAACCTTTAAATGTTTATTCGGTTTCTTTGTGTTCCACATCCTCATTTTTTCATCAAAATCCTCTTTAAAATCCACATTTGACAGCTAGATAAATACATTGAATTGTGTAAATATGTAGTTATAACCATCAATGATGGCTAGCAAAACAGGTAATTTCCAGAAAATGACAACAGGATGTGATGTGGCTGCAGGCACAGCAACTTGTTTTGAAGCACTGGCAAAGTTACCATGGTGATAGTGTGTACACTCATTATTTCTAAACACATTCGGTACACTTTGCATGCACTTACACTTGCAAAACACATACACATGCATACAGCAAATGCATGCTCACATGCTGGCGTTTAGAATGTAAACAGCTGGACTTCATGTGCTTTTTAGCATTTCCCTAGATTTCACGTTCCTTTCTTTTGTAGGCAGTGTGACTCACAGCCAATCATTTTCCATGGAGGTATCATTTGTCATCCCTCATGTGCTGGAAATAATGTACATTTGTATCTGACATGTGTCTCGACTCTAATGTACTTTGTGTGAGTGTGAACATGAGTGAATGTTAAAGATAGTCGGCTCTTGCTCTTAGATCGGTGTGCAGGTGAAAACTGGATGAAGTCCTTTAAATGTTTCCTCTTGACTATGAGAGATCAGGGTTATGTTCGCTTGGCTGGCTCATATACAGCTGCTCTTTTTTCCATGTTGCCTTCAGCAGATTAAATGCTGATCACAATAACAGGTTCATGAGGTAACTCTTTGTTACAGATGACCCATTGAAATCAGTATTTATGTGAGGACGGGCCTTAGGTCTGATGGAAAGAGGAAACAGATAGGAGTACTTAGCTGCACGCAGCACTAATACACACATACACACACACACATGCTGTCTAGCTGAGATAATCTCATCTCCATCTGCTTAGTGCAGATTCGTAATAGGCCTCTCCTGCAGCATTTCTGATGGCCTTCCTTCCTTCCCTTAGACTAGCTTAAAATAATCAACATTATCGAAAGCAGAGACAGGCCAGACGAGGCGGACAGTGAAAATCCAAATCCCTCCGTTCTCCAGCCTGTGCAGGCTGTTGTCTTCTTCTTTATTTGTTTGTTCTGGCCTACATAAAGTTTAATGCCAAAGGCTGTTGCTGCTTCACAACTTTGAATTTCACCTTTGATATGCATTCACAAGTGAATATGTGTGTACATGTTCATGCATGAGTGCTCATATACACAAATATGTAGACTCATTTAGGTTTTTATGCTCTGGCTGTGTCTGTGGTCTGTTTTCATCCGGGGACACGAGGTTAGTGAAAAGAATGTGGTCGTCATATATGTGCTTGTATGTGTTTTTTTTTCCTTTAGGCACGGCAGCAAGCTCAGATGAGGCACCAGATGGCTAGTGACAGTAAGAACGAATACGCCGCCTACCTGCAGAAGTTCAACCACGAACAGAATGAGCATTACTATACAATTATTCCCAACATATTCCAGGTACATACAACAGCTCTACAGTGTATGATTTACCTCAGCTTATTTGTTATAAAGCTGGTTTTGGTTTATCAGCATCACCACTAAACAGAATTTATTTACTTTGCTCACTCAAGTATATTAACCTCTCCCAAATTATTGCATTTTTTCCATTTTTTTCTGTTTTCCTCACATAACCAATGATTGCACAGTAATGCACTTTTATCTTGTAAATTCAAACCTGTTTGCAACTCACTACACCCAACCCCCCCTACAGGTCTGTCGCTAAAATTACACTTTTGTCATGCAGGAAACACTGAGAGGAGCAAGCAGTCCTTATTTAAAGTGCAGTTAGTTTCGTAAAGTTTTTTTAAAATATTACAGCTACAAAGTTTGTGTCTTTGAATTTACTGTTTTGAAAATAGCTCACATTTCAAGTGTTGTTTGGTTTGACCAGCCAGCTCAGGATCAAAAGACAGCGCTGTGAGATAGATTAAAGGGTTTTTGTTTTTTCCAATCAAGCTCTACCAACACTTTTGTTTATGTATAAATATGCTTGCATTGAAATGTAGAAACTTCAAGACATGGAGGAGAAAAGAATTGAGAGGATATCAGTGTGCATGAAGACATTTGCAGATGTGGATCGCCAAGTGCTGCCCATCGTGGGGAAATGTTTAGATGGCATGACAAATGCTGCCGAATCCATTGAGCCTAAGGCTGTGAGTATCTGTACATCTATAATGCTCTATTTACATCTACATCTATTTACATTTACATCTACTCTATCTAGTCAATTATTTCCTTGTGGTAACAATGCTTATTGGCAATAAATCCTATAATCTTGGAAAGCGTGTGTATTTCCCTTTAACGGTGCCACATTTGTCAGGGAAATGCATTCGTGGACTGAGAAGCAGAGAATGTGGGTTTTGCCCATGAAAAACTTGTCAGATCTTTTGGATGACTGAGGTCTAAAGAAACAAAACATACTGGCAATTTAACTATTTCTTCATTTAACAAACAGGGCCTCAGTAGCATGTGGAAGAAGCATATCCAGCTGCAGCAGTCCCTCTCTGTATATATTATAAATATCTGGATGGTCTTTATCCTTCAAATTTGGACCCTTTACCAGGGGCCTGGGAGCTCAAAGGTCCTGTGTTTTTTTCTTTGCTGTTTGTAAGACTCCGCTCTTGCGGACAGAGATCTCAGATATCGTTCCAGGGATCTGCTGCAGCCGTTTGTTCAGCTTGGGGGTTACTGCTCCAAGCAATCTGATTACCATCGAGATCACTCTTACCTTCATCCTGCACATCTTCTCTAGCTCCTCTCTCTGGCTTTGGTACTTCTTGAGCTTCTTGTGTTCCTTCTTCCAGATGTTGCTATTACTCGGTATAGCTGCATCTGTCACTACAGCTGTCTTCCTCTGCTTGTCCACCACTGCTATGTCTAGTTGGTTAGCCATCACCAATTTGTCTGTCTGTATCTGAAAGCCCCACACAATTGTAGCTTACTCATTCTCAGCCACTCTAGGGAGGTGTATCCCATTTTCTTCTTGAGACTTCCAGGCTATACTTAGCATAGATGTTCTTGTAGAAAACTGGTTATGGTGTTCCATATATGACCTGCCTGTTAGCATGTTGAACCCCTACTGTTATATGTTGGATTGTCTCAGGGGCACCTCTGCGCAGTCTGGCCCAGGTTCTAGCCCGCTACATATGTATACTGTATACCTCTAAACCAAGTCTTGGTTAACACATCACTGTAAGGGGGTTACTATTCAATCATCCAGTTTATCACTCACAAACCTCACAATGCCAATTATGCTTTCACTTAAGAAACAATTAGTTGAAGTCTTGGGGGACTTGTTAAAAAGTAATAACACCTCACCTCACCAACAAAGTGGGAGGACCTTATTGTAAAAGAGAAAAGCTGTAGAAGCTAATTCAATTAGTATGGTCCCTTCTTATAGTAAGCAAAATTAGCGACATACAATTCTTCCATCATGGACTACTCTTACAGCTTTCTGTGTTAAAAATCCTCACTGTAGCCATTCTTAAAGGGGTATTACACTGATATTAGACATAAAATTCCATGAAACTGTCAACAGGACGTACTTCACACCCAGTGAAAGCAACTGTGTAATTTGTGTAGTTTTAAAAGGAAACTTAATAAAGACTTAAATAGTGAGAGTGATTGTGTCATTAGGATTATATCCATTTAGGCTTTAGGATTAACATTTTCGACAGAGCTGCACACTAAGGGTGTGAAATCTGAAACGCAGGCGTATTTAGGAGCATTTATCAAGAATATATTACAAAAAGTCACAGAGATTTAGCCCTTTAGAGCTTCCTTTTTGGCTTCTCTTTTTTATAAAAAATTTGTTTTCTAGTGGATCTGAACAATATTCAGACTTCAACACCCTAATTTTTTACATTTAATGATGATAAAGTACAGCTTAAAAAATAATTGTCAGTTAACAGACATGGTTTTTACTTGAACAGAGTAACACAGAGAGTTAGCCTGACTCTGGTAAATGGTAACAAAGGCTAGCTAATAGTAGCTGTAAAGCTCACACATTAATGTGTTAAATCTTTCCCCCCGTTTCAAGTCTTTATGTTAACTTTAGCAATCTGGCCAGCTGCTGTAGCTTCATGTTTCATAGGCAGATGTAAGAGGTTTATCATTTATCTCGCCTGGACATAGAAGAAGGCAGTTTCTAATATGTTAGACAATTTCTTAAAGAAAAAGTAAACCACAGATTAAAGTTGTGTCTCATTGCTTACCGTTATTTATTATTTGAATAGGTAAAAGGAGAACAGCATTTGCCTGTGTTTAAAAGTGTGATATATTGAGATGTCTCATGTTGGCCGCCTGCCGTATGAACAAAAAAAAAACCAAACCATCCTCAGGGATCACATAGTTTGCGTGTGTGTAGCTGTGTATGTGTGTGTGTGTCCTTGGCAAGACTCCAGGAAGATGACTCTGTGCTGGAGTAAACAACGGCAGGGAATAACACATCACATGCTACTTTTCCTCTGGCAGACACTCTTCCTCTTTTCTTCTTCTCTCACATATGGAGGACACGAGCAGATCTCTGACCCCCTGATCCTAACTCCAACCAGATCCTTTGCTATTATCAGTTCAGATAGGCTGGTGTGCACTGCAACTGATGAATGTGCTTCTTCCTGTGTCTGAGAAGCCTGGCTGTATCCCCAACCTCAGTGTTTGCTCATAACTCCTGCCTGACAGATTTAGGCCTTTTCCTCTTTCTTCTGTAGGCCACAAACTGAGTAATTCCAGCCTCTCTCCTTTCTTGACAAACTCTTGAATTGTTATCAGAGAGAGAGGAATATAAACAACGGAGTTGTTGGGCCACATTTGTGTTGCATATAATCTCCAGACCTTGTGTCAACGACTTTGAAAAAGTCGTTGACACAATTAAAGAGGTTCCAGGATTAAGCATTCTGCTAACTGCTGCAACTGTCGTCTCTCACTAGGACTCTAAGCAGGTGGTGGAGTCCTACAAGTCTGGGTTCGAGCCCCCAGGAGATATAGAGTTTGAGGACTATGGCCAGGCCATGAAGAGGACAGTATCTGAAACCAGCCTGTCCAATACTAAAGAGGGCAAAGAGAAGTCTGGTGGCAAGAGCAAAGGCAAACTGTGGCCTTTCATTAAGAACAAAAACAAGGTAACACATGAATGAACACCTTACTCAAAAATCACTGCTACACTCAAATGTATCGCAAAACATCACTAGTTGTGGTGCAGTTTCCTTGCTTGGAGGTCATTTTGCACTTTTGGGAGATTTATATGGGGTGGGATGGGCGGTCGGAGGGATATTACAGGTCCTATTATGTTTGTTCCTATGACTTTTTATTTAGTGGCTACAGAAATAAATGTGTTCAGTGTTTGTAGTGTGTGTCACAGTCTTAGTGCTGATTTTGTATTCAATTTATATATTTTTTAGCAGATTTTTTTGACTTTTGTTCACTAAGTTAACTTTAGAAATTTATTGCTAGTTGTCTGTTATTATTGCCATTTTTGTTGTTATTATTTGCCACCCGTTTCCTCCCCCTGGCAATCACCCTCACTGATTTTGGAGCCTCCCTTTCATAACAGACACTAATATATTTCTACCTTTCACTCTATGGACGGACTCAAGTGGCAGATATTAACTTCCTTTTGGATCTGACTTAACAGTCTTCCCTCAGTGCTTTTCCACTGACTGATCATCCTTGGGTAGCTTCCTTTATCTTCTTGTGTCTAAAAATCAAGACTGATCTCTGGCTGTCTTATGGGCTGGTGGCACTGTTGGTTTTGAATTAGAACAGAGTGTGATTGAGCAATCGCGTGTGTGTTTGTGTGTTAGTGTGCACGTCTGTGTGGGTGCGGGAGAAAGTGAGTTTGTGGAATGCTACGTGAGAAACCCCATTGTGCAGACAATGGTATACCTTCTCAAAATTAAGGCAAACTTGAAAAGGCATAATTTGGGAGCACAGTGTACAGAGAGGTATTAACACTGTACATGCACACAAGGACACATGCATGCCAACAGAAACATAAAAACAATATTGGTTTACTGAATGGAAGAAAAAAAAAAGATTTCTTAATCGCACCAGTGCATGTGCAATGTACATCATGTGGTATCTTAAAAATCATCACTGCTTCACTCTCTCTCCTTAACTGCTGGTTGATGAATTATGCAGTCAGATGTTTTAGAGCCGCAATAAGCAATTAGATTAGCCTGATGATGGCCTCAAATTCAGCAGCTGTTATCCTCAGGGATGTGGTGAATTACTCGTCTTAGCTGGCATGTTGATGAGGTTGGGAAAGTAAAAAAACAAAAATCAAACGGAGGTTTCTAAAATGGAAGCCGGCATGCGCTTTGACCGAAACTCTTTGCTGTTTGTTTTGTGCATCCGCTTGCTTTAACACGTTTGTGCGCCTTCTACTCACTCTGGTCATTTTGTTCTTTTTAATTCTTTTTTTAAAGTTTTATGTGTTAAAGTTTATTTTTTCCCACAACATAACTGCTACTCTGGGTTTGACATCCCTTTGGTTGTCTTTTATGTTTCGTTTGGGTTTTCTGTTGCGTGTGTTTATTTTTTAATATTTGTAGGAGGCTTATTTATTTTGTTTTGTGTTCCCTCCTCCTTTTCCTCCTTTGTCTTTTTTCGTTGGATTCTCGCCCCCTTTCTTCTTCTTCTTCCACGTTTTTCCTCTTCCTCTCCGTCACGGCTCCCTCTCTTATTGGTAGCTTATGTCCCTGTTAACGTCCCCCCACCAGCCCCCACCTGCCCCCCCAGCTTCATCCCCACCCTCACCCTCTGCTGTTCCCAACGACCCCCAGTCTCCCAAGCAGCACAAGGAGCCCCTCTCCCACCGCCTCAACGACTTCATGGCCTCCAAACCCAAAATGCACTGCCTCCGGAGCCTGAGGCGAGGGGTAAGTGTGTGTGTGTCCAAGCCAGCTTTGTGCCTGTGTATGTGTGTCCATTCACCTGTACCTGAGCTCTGTGGCTGCTACACTGTATGAGTGAACAATCCAAAGACTCGCTGAGCTATCTATGATGGTCATGATGGCTACGGCATCGTTATTACTTCTGTTTCCAGTAACTGATTAGGTGTAAGCAAGGCGAACTCCAACAAGTGTCCCACCTTCACTCATACAGTGCTCAGCTTTTGTGCTTCTCTAGCATGCTTCTGTAGAGCATTACCATTACCTATGACTCCATGGTATGTGTCTTACTGACCAACAGTCTCTTCATCTTGTCCCTTCATTCTTCAGATTAACTGTGCTCACAATGACAGTCCCTCTCTACCACCTTCCCCTTCTGACAGAAACTAAGAAGCCTAAGCTGTGTTGGCAGTAGCATGAAGACTGCACTTGCTCCCTGTGCTCTTCTCTGCAGTCTATGCTGGAGGCAGATTGTTTTGATGGTTAAACCTTAGAGTATGAATCAAGCGATTGGTACGGTGGGAGAGTAAGTTTAGACGACCAGGAGGATGGTTTTATCAGCACCTCTCCAGTGCTCTTGTGCATGTCATCACAATTTCTCCTCTAAAGTCCAGTGCATGTTATGTCGAGATACAGGGCGACAGTTGCTGGGGAAGGTCACAGCGTGCTTTCCTGTCTTTTTTAACGTCACTCTCCAGTTGTCCGTGACCTCGGGAATGGGCAGTAACTCAGTGTTCCTTCCGGACTCCACAAATATCGTTTTTTTGTTTATGCTCATAATTTGAAATGGGAGCAGTTCAGAGTAAAAACACTGGTTTGAATTAGTGCTAACATGACGTCTGAAAAGGCAAAAGAACAATGTGGTGCAGTCTGTGAGTATCGAAGAGGAAATGATTAAAATGAGGCAGTGCAGAGGGAAGTGTGTATTTTTTTTCTAGCAGGTCTATCAGGAAGTGCACGTTTCTAAAAGCGGATGTGCTGCAACAGCTCATGAGAAGAGTGATAAAAAGAGTTAAATCAGATGCATTGTTTTCATCTATGCACAGATTAAAGAGTGAAGTTTGACCTTATTTTGACATTACATGGTATAAGAAAGGTTTAAAGGTTATAAGGTTTATCAGACTAGAAGGCCTTGTGGAGATTTTTAGAATCATCAGCGCTGCCTTCCATTCCTCACAAGGGTGCATTGAATTGATTTGTAGGTGTTTTTGCATCTAGTGGAAGTTTATTTTGTGTGTTTAGATGCTGGTTGATCTAGATTACCTTCTTAAAATTTTGCTTTCTTTTTGTAATAAATCTATTAAAACATCAAAAATGTCAGTAACCATGGTAACAAGCACTTTATTTTGAAGTAAAAAGGCTTATTTTCTCTTCCTTTTTCGTTCACTATGTTTTCAAATTAGGTTCATCATCATAAGTCTGTACAAATTCTTAATATATTGGACTAACGTATGTGGTAATGTTAAAATGTGGTTTTGTACGTATCCGTGACCTCACAGCAATGCTACACAATAAATCAAAAAGTGGTATCGTGACAGAAGAACAGTGTATGTGTAGAAGGATTCGGAGAGCTAGAGTAAGAAGCTCACCATGTCATAATGGGAAAAGGTAATTTGACTAAAGCCCTACGTGATAAAAAAACATTTATCATTGCGTAATCCATCCATCCTTTTTGTGTTGCATATATGGGTACACATCATTTAATTTGATTCATAAAATATTTAACCTAAAAAGTAATATAATTTACTATATAATTCTTTTCCCTTGGTTATTGATCTGAAAACACTCAAATGTAACTCCGGCATAATCTCTGTTTGAAATGTTAGCAAAACAAGCTATAAAATCTATTTCCATTCACATTCTGTCATTACAGCTGTAGGAAAATGAGTAAAATACAGAAGTGTTGCTTTGACACCTCCCACAAGGAGAACAAATTTGGGATTAGTGTAGTCGTGTCTGCGGAGGTGGAGTGTTGTGTCTCAGCACAATGTCTACCCCTGCAGAAGGGCTTCTGTGCACTGCATATGAGACGCCTAATCCATCCCTAGTCACTGTATGTCTGCGTGCACGTGTGTTGCTTCTGAGAAAAAAAGATCGCGTCTGTGTCTTGAGAGTCAAATTAAGGCAGTATACAGTATAAGAGCTCAAGCACATCAGTGTTGTTTCCTAAGTTCTTATTGACAAAGCTTTATTCTCTCTGATGACCACACAGCAACAATCTCCGCGCTCTCTCATTTATCACAAAGAGCTAATGAAGAGGACTCTGGGCAGACCCACGTATGCTTTTGAAGCAAGGCAATATGTTGTAAGTGTGCGTGTGTGTGTGTGCTGGGCTTTACTGAGCACCACGCCAGATGTATGTGTGCGTGTGTGTGTGTGTGTGTGTGTGAGAGAGAGAGAGAGAGAGACAGCAGGTGTGTATTTGGTGTATAAACATTGAATAGTTGTGGATGTGTGTGATTAGTAAAAGCCAATAACACAGGCAGTAGCCTCATTAATAATTGTCTGAGGAGATTTTTGCCAATAATGAGGCAAAACAGGCTCACAAAGGAGGCTAGTGTCTGTGTTTGGCTCAGTATTGATCACATGGTTGTGACTTGTGCAGATTTCGAAGAATGATTTTAGAAAATGGTGACTTCATCCCTCATCACATGTGCTAGCTTTGGGTCTGCTGTGTCCTGCAGCTGTTTCAGGGTTTCCCCACTGAGCATCTACAAGGGGTCAATTCACAAAGTGTCACAAGCACCTGAGGATGTGAGAGTTATTAGGACACTATTTATGATACTGAGGAATTACCCCTCCTTACTTATTAAATCTCATGTGGATATATGACACGAGGTGCTGGTTACACTTTGGGTCTGGGTCCAGCTTACGGTACCCAGAATTTACCCCTCTAGGGCTTTCTTTGTGCTGGTGTGCCATAGTGCAGCAGTGTTATCTGTCTGTGATATAACTGTTGATCTGTGTCTATCTAAAGAACAACTCTAGGAGTAAAATGCTCTTTACTGAAAGCTGCAGCTTTTAAGTGGTCCCATGATAAATCACACATAAGCTTAGTAATAAAACAAACAGTAAGAGACATAAATGTTCAATGGCTCAAGTCATGAACAGCAGTTCTTGACTCAAGCTGCTAATTTATAGGAAACCAACTGTAAACAAAATCAAAAGCAACCTACAGCAGAAAAGAAGTTGTGCTGCTCATAGATCAGGTCGCGCTGAGAAATCCTGACAGCCAGGCTGATGAGTGCGCACAGTTTTGTTCAAAGGAAAACAAGTCCTCAATGCTTTATTCCTGCCAATGAATGCAAACGTCAAAGCTAGCTTAAAAGGCTAATTTTCACATTTTTTTCTGGCCTGTTGTTAAAAAGGCAGCATTAAATTAGAATAAAAATGTGTCGTACAGAAGCAGACCAGTTTAGACTGTTTAGCTAATTATTTCATAAACATTTTAAATTCACAAAAACATCAAAGCTTTTATTTAGATTGTAAGAAAGAATATGATAGGATCATTTGCACCAGCTTTACTTCATTCTTTCACTTCAGCATTTATCAGCTTTCAGTCAAAAATTTCTCTTTTTCATTTCCGGATATAAAGTCCATATATGACCCACCGCTGACAGAAGCAGA